>WUQG02122459.1:0-24816 GCA_011317285.2 Androctonus mauritanicus | reverse complement strand
AAGAATGTTGCAATGTTGAAGGAGGACATTTTGAGCATCTGAGAGATTAAATTGTTTATGTTTATGTTAACAAGTATCTTATAACGAATTTCCCGCTGTTCTAATGTCGAATTTTCAAATAAATAGTCTACGTGATAACTGTAAACCTACTTTTGGGCCACCCTGTAAGTTATAATCTAAATCATCTAAAATAATCTTTGCAGTTTTTATAAGTTTGCAGTTTATAGTTCATTCTTCAGAAATGCCACATGGATCATTCTTTTTTTACAAAATCCATAGCCTAATGATGAAAACTGTTTATTTCAATATATACAAAATTGATCACTACTACAGCTACATGAAGACATTCCAAATATAATTTATCAACAAGAAAGAATTCATTATATTTCCATAAATTTATGTATCTCAATTAACTTCTTGATCAATGATTGTGCATGGAATTATATGAAATGCCTTCAAAATCGATATATTTCACGAATGTAGATTTTTTTATTCTGATATTAAGAGCAATGTGCACTTACGTCTATTCATTGCTAACAATTTTTAATGACTTGTAATCATAGATTATGGATGTGTACAAATATTAATGGCCTCATAATGCCTGTCAGATGATTGAGCTTATCGGTTTTATAATAATATATCATTGAAATGTACTCGTATTGAACTTTTTTAATTGTTTATAAAACTTATTTGATTTGAACTCTCAAATTTTATATAGGCCTATATATTTCTTAAATATAAACGTGCTCTGAGTAGTAATAATTTAAATCGAAAAGACTATATATTTCAATGAATAAAAATATCTAAAATATTGTATTAAAAAGGGAGGATTATTAAGGCATTTTTAATCGGCCTAAATGAAAATTTTGCGCATTTATTCGATTATGTTATATATATATATATATAATTATTAAAATCTTGATTATTATAATTTTTTATTTAATTTCAGATCTTTACATTCGTATCATTTTTATAAATATAATTTTGTAATGAAAAGCAAGTTTTATATAAAATCTTTTTTGCCATTCTATGTGACTTAATTAGAATCTAAGACTTCGATAATATTCAAATTTATAAATAAAAAATAAAATAAAATGAAATTTACCATTTCAGGAGAAACTGTCGGTTTGATGCGAATAATATTATCTGATGTATTCAGACCGCTTGTAGCATTTGAAAAATGTTCATGATGGCCTTTTATTGTTTTATTTAATAAATGAAGAATTGGATGGTGTGTCGGACTTTCGCTTATAGAATTTGAAAAATGTTCATGATGACCCTTTGCCGTTTTATTTAAGAAATGAAGTATTGGATGGTGTGTCGAACTTTCACTCGTCGAATTCAGGAAATGATGACCCTTTACCGTTTTATTTAAGAAATGAAGTATTGGATGGTGGGTCGAATTTTCATTCGTATAATTCAAGAAATGATGACCCTTTACTGTTTTATCTAAGAAATGAAATATTGGATGGTGGGTCGAACTTCCAGTCGTAGAATTCGAGAAATGTTCATGATGACTTTTAGCTGTCTTATTTAAGAAATGAAGTACCGAGTGGGTTACCGATGGCCCCTGCAAAATATTAAAAAATGTTTTGTAACATATTATAAATACATATTTCCTTTGTTAAAAATTCTTCAAAATATAATAATATTGTTATTGCACTTGCTTCGGTTGTTGCATTCGGATAAAGCCCACGATGATGCTTTGACATATCAGAAAGAAAATTAAGGTTATGAGGTATCTGTGGAGTTTCTTTTCCATATGGCGCCTATAATATAGAAAAAAAAAATGTTTTGTTTTACAAATATTTAATTATTTCAGATCATTAACAAGCAATTCTATAAAGATAAAAGTAAAAAATTTCTCTGAATTTAATATTTTTTTTAACTAAAACTTGTTAATTCAAATGAATATTACGATATCATTTCTAAATTATAAATTCCAATTAAAAAATTCTGAAAAATTTGAAATAAATAAATTTATTTGATCAGTGCAATAAATTATTTTTTCATTATACAGGTTTTACATATTGTATTACAATTTATTTTAGTTTAGCATTTGTTAAATTCTATTCTAGGCTACCTAAAGGTACCAAAATTCAATTATTGTATTTTATAAAAAAGTAATTATTATTATATGCAATAAATTCTTTATCAGTTTATTATTCTTTATCATTCTTTATTCTAATCTGTTTATAGAATGATATAGTTACCTTTAAAAGAAAGTAATCATATCATTCAAAGTAACAAAAAATTAAAAAGTTTTTTTATTTGATTATTTCAATCTGCTAAAATAGGAATTGTTGGCATACTATTTTATATTATATTTTATTTGACAAATTTTGGTTCGTACAATTTATTTTATATTCTAAAACCAAAATCTAGGTGGAATATGGATATTTCGGAAAAATCCTATTTCGGCCCTTGAACTCCCATGTATATAGTATATTTACTATAACAGAAAGAAGTAATTTGAACTTTTTTATTGTGCTTACATTCTTTACATTTTTTTGCGTAAAATTACAAAGTAGTGAAGATGATTCAAAAATGAAGTTCAATAATTTATTAATAACTGTAATCAAAAATATATGAAAATATGATTAAGATGTAATTTGATCGATGAATAAATAATTCTGTGTATTAGCATATAATTTCGTGATAAAAGATGAATTTTTCCTGTAAGTTCAAGTTCAAATGTGTGCTAGTAAAGTATTTTACAAAAAATAATTAAAATAGTTGTCACTTAAATCTAGTCGATATCGAAGATATTATTTGTAAATGGTATTTAGATATGTTTAATTTTATTATATTAAAAATTATACGAGATAAAGACTTTCAAGAAAAATTAAAATAAAAATATTAAAACGACTATATAATAAGTGTAATAAAACGACTATATAATAAGTATAATAAAATAAATAGGCAAAAGTTTCAAAGATAAAAATATAATTATACTAGTTTAAAATGCTGTATATAATTTACAGTATTTTAAGCTGGCAAAAAATATATTTACAAAGAAAAAGCAAGAAAGAGCATGTCAAGATCAAGCTTATAAGTTAGAAAATGTGAGAACTTTATTGTTTATGAAGTTTTTAATATAAAAACAGGGAAATCATATAAAGAGATAGATGATATTTGACCTCGAGCGAAATATATAACTATTATCAATATGATAATATTATATTTTAATAGCGTCGTCGAATTATTGTCCTTAAAATGATATTATTTCAATTAGATTTGTTTTCGAACAAATTTTACGCGTAATATCTATAGAAGATAATTTATACAACTTATGAACGATATTTGTGTGATTTATGTCGCTAATGAAATAATAAATATAATTATTACTCAATATAATATATATTGTTACTATCTTAAAATATAGAGTAATTAATTTATTAATTACCTTATATTTTAAGATTATAACAGTAATTTAACTTAAGGTCGTTTTAATTTAATATATGCAATATTTTCTGGAAATAATTGATTATCTACAAATCTTATTATTGACGGGATAAAGTGTTTTATTATAATATTGTTTTAGATCTATTTTTTGAATTTATTATAATATTATATACTTAAAGTAACGAAACATGACCTACATTATTCAACTATATGGACATTATTATTTAAATAATTTAATTGAGTTTGTTCTGAATATTATAATAAACATAAACCTATTGAACTGTTTTGTGTATTCTTTATAATAGATCCAATAAATTTATTAGCTTTAATCATTAAGACTTATATAAAATATTCCGAAATTATAAACAAAATGCTTGATCTGAAAATATTTAAATCAATTATTTTCACTATTTTTTACGATTAATAATAATTATAATATATTATTATTCGTAAAAGTGAAGAATGTAAAATATTTTTTGACTATTAAATTAGCTTATTTTCAATGATAAGATTTCAATTGTTCATTGCAAAAAATTAACATTTAAAATCTTTTTGCCAGCAAATAGCATCTTTGTTTATTTGTCTTTCTAAATATATTTATAAAGATAAAAAAACATTTCTTCGCCTAAAAATTTTTTAATTCTTGTAATTTTTATCTTTTATATTACGCTTATATGATTTTTATAAAAATTTTTTTTAATGATCTATGCATAAATGTTGTATCTATTCTTGGCTATTAAGTATAAATATTTTTATTATTATTATTTTTTTCTTCTATAAATATTCTTTTCAATATAAGCGTTTATGTTGAATTATATCAATTTTCTGAAATAATCTGTTTTAACAAAAATAAGTATTTGCTGCCGTCGTGCAGGTCCTTAAAGTTAAAGTGATTATTCTTTCCAAGGAAATGCAATATAAGCTATCATTTTTTCCCTGTTGTCTTTTCTTATTGTATTTATCTTATTTTTCTTATCATTGTATTTATTGTTAAATTATCAATAAATTTAATTATTTAACCTTATCTAAAATATATAAAAATAATAAAGTAGAGCTAAATGACAAATCTTTTTCAAGTTTGATATGTCAATAATTAATTTTTAAAATTGTAATAGATATTTTATAGTTTTTAATCAGAAAGTATAAATGCAATTATATATTTTATATTTTAATTATTTTATTTTATATTATATTATTATATCTTATGTTTTATAAAATAAAAAAGTCTCTAATAAACGAAAATAATCTATCTTGTCAATCAGAATATTAGAACTTTTTTAATTCGATAAATTAATATAGTTTTATTTTAATTGTATTTAAAGATTTTAAGATTCATAATTGATCATATGTTCCATGTATAATGAAGTTTAAGAAAGAGTATATTTTTTTTCGTTAAAAAATTTTTATTGTGTTTAAAGTGTTGTTAAAATCGTAGAAATTTATTCAATAAAAATATTTTTATCATCACCATATTCCAGGAAATAATATCTTTATGCTAATTTTCGTTTATTCAACAATTTAGTTAGGCCCTATATGATATCTGATGCTGGAAAAAATATTAAATGATCTGTAATTTTATTTTTTGATATTTAAACACGAATTTTTCGGCATTTTATTACAATAATTGTTAAAGTCATAATTTAAGAATTCTTTAAAAAATTACATTATTTTTAAATAATTAATCTTAAATGATTTTGGTTCTAATTATTTAATTTAATAAAAACTCTAATGTACAAATGAATGTCTTCTATTAGCTATCTGGGAAAATAAGAATAAATAAAAGAATTAATCAAATATTATTTTATAATTTATATAATTCATTAAAATAGTTTGAAATAAGAATTATACATAAGTTTATTAATTATAGCATGCTTGAAACATTAAAATATAAAATAAAATGCCAATTCAATGCATAATGTAAACAAAACAAGCTACCGTATTACGTGTTACATACTTATAAAATAAAAATATATGCATCTAAAATAAGTGAATAGCACTATAAAATTTTATATTTTATTATATATCTATGCTCTTTTATTTATCAATGCAATTTATCAAAAAAATAGTTTTTCTTACCTCTACTTTAGTAATGGACTCCACTACAATAGGGCATATAATACCAGAAAACGTTCCAAAACCATTCGACAATCCCATCAAAATGCTAGCGTATCGAGGAGCTATGTCTAGGTGATTTACATTGAAACCTGTAAAATTGACCTACTCTATAGTATATAAATTATACCAGTTCATATTAAAAAAAATTCTTAATAAGTTATAAAATATTTCTCGTCTTATTAATGGTAACGCTCGATCAAATAGTAATTTTCAAAAATGTGCATTTTAATGAATGTAGTTGGACAGTGCACATTATTTCTTCATGTGTTGAAGCCAGTGATAGACTGGTGATCATTCAAGCATTGAATAGCGGTTAGAACCGCAGCAAAATTTACAAGCGGTTACGGTGGGATCTTATCAGTTCTGCTTCAGTTGGTATGAACGACTCAATTACCGTGACTTGTGAAATTGGGGAATGTGTGACCGCTGCAGATGACAACTTCATCACCTTCCGAAACATTTAATCTTATTCTCGCTTGTCTATCTATGATATACGTTATCTTCTACTAACGCTATTTAATATATATTATTATCGTTATATCGCTTAAATTTTATTAAATGTCTAATAAAATAATTACATATTTTTCATAATTCTTTAATATTTTCTGTAATATTTTTTTCGATATAAAACAATCTGATATAATAAAATTATATATATGTTTTGGCTTACCAGAAATTGCAAAACCACTGAATCCTACGGCCATTGTAAGTGCGATAATTGCAACAGCTTTGCTTCTCGTATAGGCAACGATTAACAGAAAAACAGCTTCCATCCCGAACCCTTTCAAATTAATATAAATCTATAATAATCATTCAGAGCAATTTAACATGGAAATTTGTCGATATCTCTTTTTGGAATTCTTACCTCCACAGTTGAAGATTTTTCTGACAGACGTTGTCGTGAGAATTTCTCGCTTCCGTAAGTAATCTGCTAGTTGTCCTCCAAATGGTACGATTATAGTCATTACAAGATGTGGTAATGCTCCAACGATTCCAGACTATAAAATCGATTTATTTGTTAACAATTAGTTTGGAAGTATTTTCTATTTTAGTTTATAAATGATTAAATTAACTATATTTAAAATAACAATTTGTGGAATTTATGTTTTATGATAAATTCATTTAAAATCTGTCTTATCAAATGAATGTAAAATTAAAAGTGCACCTTGTCTAAATCGTATTTAATAACTTCACGAAAATATGTTGGTTGAGATATGATTAGCATATAGAAAGTCCAACTTCTGCAAAAATTGGCAATAATTATGGCATATACAGGCATCGAAGTGAACATTTCTTTCCATGGAGTCGTTTTGAGCTTTCAGAAAACATAAAATATGTTAATTACTTTCTCGTTATGAAATATAATTGTGTATTTATTCTTGGCAATAAATATATACATTAATATGAATTTTAATATTAAACAATAAATTATTTTTACATTAAATTTAAATTATCAGAATTGCTTAATAACTGTGTCTTTAATATATATAAATCTATAAAATTTTTCGAATTAATAAAGAGCTTGTACCTATTAACTTTTTACACCCTTAGTGCTGTGAGCAAAAAGGAATAGTATGTTTTTAAAGAATACACTGATGTATTAATGCTAACAATATTTCATTTATTAATTTTATAGCTGTTTCATTTATATTATTTTATTTAATATCTCACCGTTGGTGACGTATGAGCGACATGACCTAAACTGTTTTCGATATAGATAAGTTCTTCTTGAGAAATTGTTGGATGTTTGGATGGTTTCTCAAAAGTCAGCCACATCCAAAAAATATACCAAACTAGTCCAGCGCATCCTAAAACATAAAATCAACATTTAATTTCCAAAAATATTATAATTCAATATTGTTAAATCAAAGTTATTGCATTTTCTTAAAAATCTCGAAAAATAATCTATATATTTTTTCTTTCATCATTTTTACGTATGACTTTTTTGTTTTACAAATTTATTTTTTTTTAATAGCTATAATAAAATAATAGCTAAAATATTATTTCCAATTTATATTGTTTTCAGGATTATTAAAATATTTATAAAAAATTGTGTATGCAGTTCTAAATTCTTACTTATAAATAAATTTTATTTTAAATCGCATTTACTTACAAAACAGTAACTTTTTATAGAATATAATAAACTAAAATATTAAAATCGGCTTGATATGGGTACTGTATGCAGAAGAAATGTCTCTTTGAAAAGTTCTCTTGGGAAAACAATTACTAAAGAAAGAAATAAGATAAATCCTTACAAATATTACGATTTTTTATCTTATTTTAATTCTCTCTAATGTGTATTTATTTATTTATGGTAAATATCCGAAATGAAACTATTTTCTTGAAAATTAAATAAACCTAAATCAAGTTACATAATAGGCCATATTCGCTAGATTTATTTAATAAAATACCTGTTATATGTTTTGTTTAAATTGCTTTTAATATTTAATTTAATTTCGAATTTTAATAAAAAGATAAAATTATTATTGCTTTTTCATTCAATTTTTAAAGTTCAATCATTTAATAATCATAATTTAAACTTTAAGAAAACGTATTGAAATATCAAATATAAAAAAATGTTTTAAGAATGAAATATTTTATTATTTTCTTATAATTTTTATAAAATTAAAAGTTCGCAATAATTATTTTTATTTTTATTAGTGTTTTCTTACTAAAATTTTATGCTTTTAATCAACTTTTTTGTTTAATACAGTATTCTTAATATTAGACAACTATGAACACGATTTAAATACAAATATTTTTGCTACTTACTTTAATTGATATTTGTATGATCTTAATTATTAAATATTCAATAACCTATTCGAATATTTATTTAAAATAAAAAACTAATAATGTCGCTCTATATAATATAATATGTTATTATGTCTTTCTTATAATTTGTCATTTATGAACAGCAGCTATTTATTAATACTGTAATCTATTGCTTTATAATCTGATTTTCATTAAATCTTATTGAATTATATTATGAAAGGATAAATAAATCCTAATCTGTGCATTTATATTAAAATAAAAGAAAGGACTGAGATAAAAACATGAGTTCGACCTTCTTTGACAACATTCCATTGATTATTGGCACGATATCTTGGTAGACATTTGTTCATTCACTTTTATTAATGGTTATTGGATTTCAGTGTGAAATCTATTTTTGTCGAATCTGAAATCTATTTCTTCTTATTGATGTTAAAATGAGAATGAATATATTTCAGATTTAGTTTAAATATATTCATTCGATTTGAGAACAATGACTATTGATGAATGTCAATTCATCTAACCTTTCACAATGCCGATGTTTAACAAGATATTTCTTAATGATTCTGCAATGCAAATGATCAACGAATGATAATCGCTTTTGATCGAATCTGTAACGTTTTTAAATTAGCATTAATTTCCGTGTTACGCTTAATTTATGATTTTATTGCATAGTCTCACCAATTTTATCAATCGTATGTTAATAGCTCGTTATGTAGAGATGTGTCTGTGCATTGTTTATTATTCAAATATAGTTTCATTTAATAATAAAAATGTTTATTGCATTATTAAATACTAAAATAAACTTTCATCCTTTCTCATTAAATACGTTACTGTTTCAGTAAACGTATTTAATGAGACGTATTTAACGAGAGAGGATGAATTCGAAAACAATTCAATTTATTAAACGATATATTTTTATTGTTTGAATTTTCACTTTTAAAGAAACAAATATTTAAAATTTGAAATATAATATTCAACGAGTAACAGTATATAATAATAGTTAATTAAAAACATAAATTTTAAGTGTGAAAGATTTTATTTTTATTAAATTCTGAGAATGTTTTAAGTTAAAAATAAAATTTTATAAAATTTATTAGTTTTTTTCAATTTATTTAATAATAGCAATTATTTTTATTATAATGTTTAAAATAATAGTCAAGTTTTAATATTTAATTTTAGTTTTTAATTTCAAGAAGCGAACACAAGAAATTATAAAAATTTATAAACAATTTATAATAAACTTATCATATAAATCTAATAATTTTTTTTAATGCAAATATGATTTATTAAATAAGATTTTAAAACAATATTAATCTCAGATTTACGATTTCATATCGATAAATATCCAATTTTCCAGAGAACGTTTGTTTCATTTTTTAATGTTTAATTTGGATAAAATCAGAAAATATCATTATGAATAACTTAAGCTAAATTTTAATTTACTTTTTTTTATTAATATATAGAGATTAACAAAAAATTGATGATTTATCTCAACATGATAGAATATAAAAATCGCATCGTAAATGAATGAAAATTCGTTTTTATCTAATCATTATTAATACTAAGAAGTTAATTTCTGATAGACATGTTATTCGATCTAAAATAAAAATATATTCATTATAACTAAATATACTGCATATATATATTAATATTGATATCGTAATCTATAAAAGGACTTGTTGATGTTTTGGGTATGTATGATTATAATTACAATTATAATCTCAGCTGTCAATATACTTCTAAATTTCTTTAGTTCTTTATTTTAAGCTTTCTATTAATAAAATTCATATTTAAAAATCAATTTATTTTATTTCCTCTAACAACAACAATCAAAAGAATATGAAATAGTCATTTTAGTTTTCGAAATTCTATTTCTGAATTCTATTGAGAATATAATAATTTCGGATGCGTTGATTATCATATAAAAATATCAGACAATATTTTTTTCATTATAAATATTTTTAGAATATATAAATAGGCCTATTTATTCTCTTTAATTGATAGTAGATAGATAGATCAATTAAAGATAGTAATCAAATAGTGTGGGAAGTGATCGATAGATAGATCACTTTAAGAATGATGTATCTATTGATCACCTCCCACAGTATTTGATCAATCTCACTCAGTGTTTAGTCGAATAACTCTTAAATCTAACACCACACAATTTTTATTATTGATAAAAAAAATTATTCAGTGAGAAAACAATGAAAAGCATACTGCAGTATCATATTATTTGTTACTTACCATAGAAATAAAAACATGCTTGCCATCCAACATAATCTGTTAGCATACCACATAAAGGCATGCCAACTACTGCTCCTGCATAAGATCCTAGAAATTTAAAAAATAAAAAATATATGTATAAATTTGATAAAAAAGAAATATCGGTTAATATCTTAAATTATTATTATTAAGGATAAAATTTGCACAAACCACAAAATGCAAGAGTTGCTAGTCGACTTCTTTCGATTGGAGGTGCCCAATGTCTCCAAATTCCGTGGCATGCCGGATACGTCACTCCCTATGATAAATAAATAAAATTATATTAAAATCTGTTATAAATTTGTATCTCTTTAATAATTATTTTTAACACTATTATTAAAACAAAATAATCATTTTAAAAATAATTATAAAAATATAAAATATTTAACAAAAGAAGGGTTTTTAATATATTTGATTAGTCATCATTCATTTTGGGGTTTCCGCTTTTCATCGAATAAGCAATACCCTGTGGAAGGATCAGGAACAATTGTCCCAACCCAATAATCGTTCATGACTAAAATCCGTGTAACACAACATTTCACGCAAAAGACATCAATTTCCATTATGAAGTCTCTACGAATGGGAATAAGGATTACCAGAGGCCCATAGCTAATCCAACCAGTAACGATTGTCAAACGACAGCCACGACATGAGAATAACCTACTTTTGATTGCTTTCATCATACAATAGACATACAAATCTATAAATATATATTTATTTAATATTTATTTTAATTAATTATGCAATTAAAAGCCCAAAATTTAATCTTTATAGTGTATTATTTACATATTTTATTGTTCTGGTTATTATTTTGTTTACGACATGTTCCTGTATATATTGTATAAAATGTACGTAACATAACAGAATCTCTCATTCCTCATAGAAAACTCTAACTTATGAAAGCACGATTACATTGACGGTATTTCTATGCAGTTATGAAACTATTTTATTTAAAAATACCCGAAATTCAGTCACCATTATCATCTCATGTTTAATTCTATAAAAGAAATATATCTGTTTTCCTATACCATAAATCCTAATAACATTATTTCATACTTCAAAATATTTATGACATAAAATATCGAACAAAACGGTAAAAGCAATTTTAGTACTCTTAGAGAAAAAGTCACGGTCCATTCCATAACCATTAACATCTATTGTGAAAGAAGTCGAACAGGAAGGAACTACTTCAAATCTAAACTTATCGTTAACAATTTTATTGCAATGACTGTCATTTACTTGCCCCGTTTGACACTGGCAGCATCATGTTGCTGAGCAAGTGACGTCACTTTCCGTTATCATGTTTGCAAACTGATGGGGAAGGCATTGGTTGCTATGGTAACGTCCATTTATCACTTCTTCTGACTCACGGGATAAAACTATTGTTCGGCTAAAGTAATAGTGTTTTGCTTTCAATAAAGCTTGATGCGCTCGATAGTGTTTATTAGAAAACTTGTGCAAGTCGAGAGAAAGTATAATGGAAAAATACTGTAAACGAAATGTTTTATTATTTTTCTTATCCCATCGAAAAATTTTAGGTTCCTTTCTTTTTGTGAGCATTTACTAGTTTTAAAAACTTTTTATTGTTTTCTAAATAAATTAATTATTTATATATAGTATTTTATTATTAGAAACGTAATACAGGTTTGTCCAAACATAGAATAAAGATTACTTACTTCTACCAGACCTTGTAATACCCTGACAACAATTGCTAAAGCAGGATGTACTTTAGCTGAACCTGGTAGCAGCATATTTAGAAATGCTGATGTTGCTATAGCTGTACCAAAGACCCTAAATGAATATTACTTTGTTTAACAGAAATAAACATTTTTCTAATTCCATCATTACATTTTAAAAATATAATTTTTAACGTAAAATATCTATATATTAACATTTTTAAATTATTATGTAAAATTTCTAAAAGTCAATTATTTAAAAAATTGTAGTAATAAGATTTACCTATTAGCTGGAAATTTTGCAGCTAAAAAACCTCCTGGTATTTGTGTAACTAGATATCCCCAAAAAAATGATGAATCTACAACTCCAATAGTTGTTTTTGTCCAATTTAATTCAGGTTCCTAAAATATATAAAAATATATAAGATAATTCTATTAAAAAATCTGAAAAAAATCAATAAAATAACTTTTATATTAATAAATTAACAACTAGAACTTTGAATAAGGTTGATATAATGCAAATAAACATTATCCGCTATTCTTCTAAGTTAATGTGTCAAATGAGAATTTCGTTGATACTGTTTCCGTATAATGGATCTTGTATAATTGTTTGGTTCGCTCATTAAATCCACAAAATGTTCTCTCTTACAGAAGTGAATGTAAACGAAAGCAATTTCATTGATCGCCAATTCTGCCTGCAGCATTTTAATGAGTCGTTCAGTGGTTTATATTTCTCCGTTATTAAATACCTCATTTTCGACAGCATATGTCTATAATCAATTGTTGATTTCTAAATTATAATAGAAAATTAAATTATAAATCATTCGATATAAAATGCCATTAAATTGTAATTTAGTAAAATCTTTATTAACATCGAGTCTTGTTCGAAATTTCTTAAAACGACTTCCAGGAAACAGAATTGTTCCATTTTTAAGAGATACCGAGAACTTAACAGGAATATTAATATGTTAGAGAGAGATTAAAATGATTTATCGGATAATAACATGCGTGATTTAAGATAACATACTGACGGATATAAATTAATGTATAGAATAGTGTTGTGGTATACTGATTATTATTGCGTGAACGACTGCGTAACGCAAACATTTTTAGATTTCAATGAAAAATTCAGAAAGGAAATATAGTCGCTTATCGCTTTTTTTTAGCTAAAATTAATGTTTCGGAAATTCTAATTTAGATAAAGTGAAGATAAAATTAATTTTAATTAGATAGCGCTTTAAATAATATTAAATTTGATGAAATCTTTCCTATTTTATAATTAATAATTAATTATTAATTTTGTTATAATTATTTTATTAGTCTCTTGCATGAGAAAATTCTATCTTATGCCTTTACATTTAAAGATATGAAAGATGGTAATCATAATCAATTTTTTCTCAACAAATATAAAAGAACGGTTATTTTAATGTTTTCAGTTAATGTTAATTCTTAATTTTTTTTGTAAATATATTTTATAGTAATTTGTACGCTCATATACATAAATCTTAAACAAATAAAAATATATCATTTTGGGTTAATTTTTTTCATATCGAATCATATTCAGCATAATTTTACTAAAGATAAAATTTAATAAAATAAAATTTTTCAATTCATGGAAAATAATAAAAAATCAGAAATATTTATAATTTCAACAATAATATTTTAATACTATTTATAAATGATAATTCAAATTAAACTTTTGATTAAATTAAATTAAATTTTTAAAATTAATTAAATTTAATCAGAGTAAGATCAGAATTAATTTAAATTATTCAATAATAATAAATTAATTATTTAGACATACTTACTGTATAGCATGATAAAATTTGATTTTCATATCGAACAAATATATAAATTCAGTCGATACAAATATAAAAGGTATAATTAATCGTATAAGATGAGATTCAGAGTATTATTAATGCGGTAGGAGTGAGAACAACTTTATTTGTTTGCACTATAGTTACTTTAGTTCTTCTCTATTGTTCTTTTATTTATATGGATAACTTACATACTTAACAATTTTTGTTGCAAGTGTCCTGAATAGCAATGAAGTATAGGTCTATTCATTGTAACATTTTTCTTATTCATGATACCTGAACTATTGTGAATTATTTTGATAGAACGTATTAATGTACTCCATAAAAAGTTATACCGTAGTTTTTTAGTATTGTGTATCAAATATGCAATTTTCTTATGTACTTCCTTGTTTTTATACTTATATTTTATGGTCAGTTTTTTAGTGAATAATTTTGAATCATCGTGACTACGATTAAGCATATACTTTTTGAAACACGTTTTTTACAACCAGATATAAGAAGTTCTGTTATCACGAGAGTCTTGAAATAATGTTTGTATGTGCCATAAACTACAATAATGTTTTTTTCTGATTGTAAAAATAAACATCAAGAAAAACATTTTGACATTATTGTTAGCAAGTCTCTTCTGGAGATAAAAGAAATCCATTCAAAAGTGCAGTGAAATTCCTGTATAAATCTCAAGTCAATTACTGTTTTTTTCTTTTAACACATAAGACACCTGTCTTTGGTACCAAATCGATAAAGTTTAACTATAAAATCGCTAAAATATTTACCTTAATGTTTTGTTTATTCCAAGATTATATTATTCTAATGGCATAAATCTCTTTGATCTTTTTACAACTGGTATTTATTTACTTTTTTATTCAGTCTGTGAGATAATATAAGAGTAGCTACGAGTATTCGTTAAAATATTCCAGTTGCTTATTTCTGCTTATTATGTCTAACGAAATCTATTCATTCTTTAGATAGTCGCCCACCTGCGACCAGTGGGTGGATGTATTAAAGCATTGTCTTCTCTCGCCCACTCGATTTGTAATTCGAATTCTCTTACAAGCATGTTGTTACGTTATTCTATTTATAATGAGTATTAGTACACATACAGTAAACTTCTGTTTTTCTAGAGTGTAAAATAATTTTTTAAAATAATACTATCGATTTTTCATTAATTTTGTTGGTTATATTTAGCTTTTGCTATTTTATTTTAAATTTTTTTGATTCGATTTATATTAATTTTTAACTAAAACAATAATAATAATTACATTCCATCGTTTAAAATGAATGTTTTAGAACTTGCGGCAATTATATTATAAGCGTATTTTTTAAAAATATTTTATCATGGGAAGAACTTCCTATAATTATTTTAATAATAAAATATTGTACCAATAATTAACTTCTTAAAAATAATTAGAATACCAGAGTGCAAACAAAGTAACTCTAAAATGTTAATAATGTATTGTTGTTACAATTTGTAATAACTCTATTTTTAATAATCTTATAGTTATCTGTTATATAAGAAGGCGTATTAAAATTCTTTATAGAATAATACAGTAATTAAAATATTTTCTCATACATTTGATCAAAATTATGCTTAGATACTATCATATTAAGCCAGAAGGGATCAGATAGTATGCTTATAAGCTAGACAGAACAATAATAATCATCATCAGATTATTATAGAGTTATGAATGCAATATATTAGAGTTTATTATTCTGAATTTGTCATTAGTTTCTTCTGAATATAAAGCATTCATTATTCTATTTAGCTCTATATATCGAGCCCATTAAACTTATTCAAAAGTATTGAGATGGAACATGAATTTATATAATATACATTAAGTTATTGAATAAACATGTTAATAGTCTATATAGACTATTAAAATGACTAATTTTAAATAGACTGCTTTTAAAAGGCTATTTTGCTCTTTATTGTGCTCTTTATTGTGAAAATGATAATTTTTAACATAACACAATTTTATAGTCTGTACTAGTTTTTTTATTTAAACCTGTTGGAGTTAGATAATATAAATTATCAATAGATTGCAATTAAGAATCATTAAATATTAGTGAATTTGGTGATACTGAATATACATATATTAATATAAACTAGATAATCACTCTGCGAAATATTATGCATAAAGATAAATGGAATATTATTTGTTTTAAAAATTACACTAAATATTTTTAAAACTTTTTATATGTTTATGTTTCCCTCTCTAGAAATATATAGAATAAAGATGATAAACCTGAATTACAAATGCATTACGTACTTTTATGATTTACTAAAATCAATATAAAACTTATATAGTTTTAGATATATTAAACATTAATAAAAATATAACTAATTTTGATTTTATATAATGCTGATCTAAGCAAAATAGTATATGAATATTAAATTATATCTGAATTTATTGATCATTCTTTTATAAGTGATAAATTATATGGCTACTGTTCTTTTAACATGAAATTATCAGTTATGCGAATTATGTAAAAAACAGGAATTTTTACATCTCTTTCTGTTTTATGCTAAATATTTTGTATATAATATTTATAAGTATAACATAAAATATGATACTGATATTAGAATTTATTAATAATTTTCCCTTATTAACATTTTTCATTCAAAGAAACATTTCCATAAATATTGAAATTAGCATAAAATTATTCTATATTTTACAGGATGATATAACATTGGCCATCTTTGTATAGCTTTATTATTTTAATAGACATTGTATTCTTATTTGGCATGAATTTATTCACTATTTTTATTTTGTTGAAAAAATAGAACAATTATATTCAGATCTGTTATATCTGTTACTAATATTATGTTCAGTTAAAGTCAGTTCCTCAATAGAACTACCAAACAACTTGCAAATGATCCTAGAAATAGAATCAAACTCTCTAATTGGCGAGATAACTTCCATAAATTTCTCTGATCCAATGTAAATTTTTCAAATTCACATCTTGAAAATAAAAATATAGTAGATTCTTGATTATCTGGGTAAGATTATCTGAGCTACGGATTACTCCATAACTCGGATAATCTTTATCCCCACTTCAGGAGTTGCGGATTAACTGAGGTTAATCCGAAACTCCTGAAGTGGGGCAATTATCGATATTTTATCTTAGATGCGATATCTGAAAGATTTTTAAACGCCCCAGATTCGTTTCCCTATTATGTTTTAGATAATACCATATAACAGCATTTTTGTTCCTGGATAATAAGTGTTAGGCCTATTTCTTGATTGCTTATACCTGAAAAGTATATAAAAATAACTATTATTTAACAAAAATTTAGCTTTTGTGACCAGCACGGTGATATTTTGAAATTGATCTATTTCCAATGAGAAAATGAATAAATTTGCGTCTTTCGTTCACATAAAGTTAGAAAAAACAACATATGAATCAAAATTAATATAATTTTATACAAAAATGACCATAAATGATTTAGAAGTTGGTATTTATTCGAGCTTTACGACTATACTGTAAATCACTTTCACAAATCAGCACCCAAATATAGTTTCTCATCATATTCTTGTTATACTATCCTTGATAGCAACGTTCAAAGTCCAGTATATTCTGGTGGAAGCTCGATCGCCTTGTTCCTTCGAGTATATTCCCATACTCTCCTTGAATTCACCAAGAATCAAAGATCCATATCTTTGACGTTCATTTTGATGAATTCAAGGAGAATTTGAGTCACAAAAGCAAAGTTTATAGGAAATAATAGACATTTTTCTATACTTTTATGACATAAGCAATTAGGAAATAACAGTTATCATCAAGGAACAAAAAATTTAGAAAAATTTGTAACACAATTTTTCTAAATTTGTAACAAATTTAGAAAAACAAATTATCGTTGTGTATTTGACGATCAAAATTACAATCAAATTAAAATTACAAATATTACTATAATTTTTTTGCTGCGAATAAACAAATTTCTTGTTTCCTCTTTCAATTAATAATAAAACATTTGAATATTTGTGTGGGTGCAATTTATTTATTTGTGATATTAAATGCATATTGTCCATAATTTCGATTTTTTTAATATTTTGCGGATTAACTGAGAAATCGTTTATCCGCAGAAATTAATTAACCAATTATCCCGATTAATGAAAAGTCTACTGTAATTTATATTTTTATGAAAGTTTACATATAGTATACAAATAAAATATTCGAAAATTTAAATCTTAATGCATAATATTGTTTAGAATCTTCTCAAAATAAGACTAAAGCTAAATAAATATTCAAAATTATTTATTTAAGATAAATTTATTTTATTTGTAAATTATGGTTAGCATACATTCACTAAATTTTTTTTTAAATAAAATAACTCATCTTTACGAATAAATTCATAATTTTGTTTTCAAAATTTAAATTTAATCTATTAAATTTAAACAATTGAAATGTTTTTTCATTGCGAAATATATGCTTATTTAAAACTTAATTATAAGTTGTATAATAACGAAAATTTTTAAGCCAAATATTGTGGGGAAAAAACTATAAACATATATTCTATCTTAAATATATCTAAGCATATTTAACAAAACTAAACAAAAAATTAATTTGATTTTCTAATAAATTTAGATAATAAGATAGAAAGTATTTTATTGAAAGAATAGAATAGTTTATTTTCTGAAGTTTATTTTTTTTTTCATGTCTAGAAAGAGAAGAAAAACGAGGGTTGGGAAAAAGGCAACATAATGTAAAACAGATATCTAGCCAAACAATCCCATGGGACCATTCATTCCATACTCTGCTTTGGCAACCTAATGGAGAAATGGTGTCTTTCAGCTCGTAAAAGACATTAACGCTTTCTAGGCAGTCTGCTGAAAACACCCTCTAGTGCTCGACATTGTGCATTGACTCCTTCTCTTATCCAAAAGCATTGCAGCTCTTTCATACTCAATCATTACCACTGGACAAAATAATGATTTAAAAAGATAAATGTTTAGCTTTATACAACTGTGCTTATTTATGCAAATTTAAGATTGTTATTATTATGATTACACTATATTTAAATGAATTACTAAAAAACACTGTCAGTTTATGTAGCGCATGCAAATTGATGTAAATATTTTATTGTAAATTAAATTCTATGATTCTGCAGCCTGTAATTACTTGAATATCAGCAATATATTTTAAGTAACTTGAATTTAATAATCACATACGTTAACAAAGGAAACTGAACGAAATGATTATCTGCATCTGAATTTTATTTCATATAAATCCATAAAATTAAGCATTTAGAAAAAAGAAAGATTTCGCAAGATATATGAATTTCTGTATTTATCATATATACTCATTAAATATTGATCGGTTTATCATTAAACATCGATGAAACCAACAATCATCTATCTTCATTATGATCCCTAGGAGTACTTTTAACAAGAGAGAACATTGTCATCGTTGTCATTAATCACAGTTAGTAACCAAAATATTTAAATTTGTTTCTTTCGAAATAACTTAAAATATTTATTCAAAATTCGTAATAATCACAACACTGATTATAACAGAATATTATTTATTGATTCGCATATTGATGTTTAGATTATAGTGCTATACTTTTAGCAATTTTACTTCATCATGTCTTTATCTTTGACAACGACAGAAGATTTTTTAATAAAATTATAATCTCTGTAATTTAGTTTATTTTATTGCTATATTCTTTATAAACTTCCGTAATAAAATATTACAAAGTAAATAGCTCTCTAATAAACTAAAAATATTCTATAAATGAAAAATAAATATATATTTTATCATAAAAGCTAAACGTTTTCGTAGAATTTCTTTTAATAAAATAATCTGATAATGAATTTTATCAAATTCTTTTATTAAAATCTATTAAATATATTTTAATGCAATGATTTTAATGATCATAAGCAATGAAAAAAATATTAACCGAAAATCATAAAAACTTTTCTCCGAATGAGCGATAATGTTTTTTATATAGCAATACTTTCATTATAATTTTTTTAAAACTTGATCGTCATTAATTAAAAGACTGGGATGATTAAATAGTATCTATCATTACTTGAATTTATAAATTATCTTTATATATATATTAATTATCATATTTTTCAGTTGTTACTTTCGATGTATCATATTAAAAGGTTCAAGATCATGTAAAAATATCGCACATAAATTTTTAAATAACTATTATGTTCAGCATATCAGTTGATACTTTTAGCATTGTTAATATTTCAACGAATGCTATGAATATTTAATCTTTATAGTTTTTGAAAATTATTTTGGTACAGTGTTTAAAATTCAAAATAAATATATCGATTTTAGATTCTTTTAAAACGGAAAACTGTCCCGTATTGAACACTGAATTAATTTTTAGTCAATCTTATTGAATTAATTATATGGAAATGCTTGATGGATATTTCTGGAGCTTAGATAATTTGCCACGAACAGGCGAGGCACAGGAGACACTCCTCCCTCTAACAGTCACGTCACACCAATGGGCGTTGTCGAACCAAACACGAACACATTGCTAGGATACAAATTTATAAAAATGCAAAAGTCTTGATTTTCAATTTGAATAAATTCTTACGTTCCGACCGATTAATTATCAAATTCTTTTTGTAATCTCGTTACCGAAAATATCTTATATAGATATTTTCAATAGAAACTGCAAAAAGTAATATAATTTACGACATTTATCGGTTAAAATTGATAGCAGTGACTTCCAAGTATTGGGAGGATGATTTTCGAAAGTTAAACTTGTCGGTTCATTATAATGGAAAAAATTCGGATCGATAGTTTACCTAATTATCTATGAATAAGATAAGTTCTGGAACAAAATGTGAATGCATTAAGTAGTTTTACTCTTTTTATTCTTACTTTTTTAAAAAATATTCAGAAGAAGAGGAAGAATGATTTTTATGCAAATAAATTTTCGAGGAGAATTTTTGAGAGATTAGCATATATTAATGGTTTATAAATTTAAATATTACTGCTTTTTGATGAGTAATTTGATGCAAATTGCTATTGCAAAGCATTGATTTGCATTAAATTATAATCCATCAATTATGTTTATCTATATATCAAAATAGAGTTAAAGATTTATTGAAATCTTTATTAATATTATGTAGATCTATAAAGAAATGACGAATAGTAGAATTATTTTTTTAATATATTTTATTTCAATTTTATATATTAAAGATTAACTAAATAAATTAAGAATTTATTTAATTATTCATAATATAAATATAGGCCTAACTAATGATTGACTGGTATCATTATTATTTTTAAATTAGAATTTTATACTGAAATATCACGTTTATAACGAGAAAAATATCACGAATTTTACCATTATTTCATAATTTTTTATTATTTGAAAAAAAATATATATTGATATTTTATTTACCATTTTGACTACAGCTACTCCCATATTACAACGGATTCCAAAACTGATAAGAAAGCCGACAGAACTGAGAACTGCGACTGTGTACCGTTTTGTTAAATCGCAACATGGACAGTTTGGCTCTAAAAATCTCTTCCAGTTTTTATTTTTTTCTTTACTTTCTGGACCATAATACTCTTCTTGTAGTTCGTCGTGTTTGGCAAAACCTTTTTCGTCTTCTTGTTTCTTTAGTTTTCTTCAAAAAGTAAAAATATCAAATTAGATATTTGTTCATCTACATAAAGGAGAAATGTCAATAAAAATATCTTTAAAAATTATCTATTTGATTTGTTAATTACAAAACAGCAGCATAATTTTATCATAAATTCATTGAAAAATTAAAGAAATTATATTTGATGTTCATAGTTTCTTTGAAATAATAATCCTATAAAAAATAAAATATTACATCGTAAAATAGTATTTGTTAGAGGTATATTTAATTTAATATTTTTAAATAAAGAATTAAATTAGATGACACTTATTTGAAAAACATTATATGCACTAAACAATGTTTATCGAATTTTAGAAAAAATTCTTGAATCAATTTTTAAATTCAAATTTTGTTAAATATTGCTAATAAATTATTGTTACTGCTACATCATTATATTGTTAAAATGTAAACAAGTACTCAAGAAATGTTTAATAATTATGTAACAAATGTAAAGTGTCTGCTTTAATTATTCAAATGGGAAATTCCCTTTCATTTCAACTTTTATCCAAATGCTTTATAATTTATAAACGCTAAACATAGAAGTAAATTCTCTCTTCAGAAGACATGTAGCATTATTCATGTAACAGTAAAAATTAAAATAAATTCTAACTTAAAAAATACTTTATATATCGTATTATAGACCTAATATTTGATAAGTTCCGATTTTATTCAGTTAACAATAAGCATTTACAAGTCATAACAAAGTGATATAGCCTATTCATAACAGCAATTCTTCGGTTATTACATCTTATGCATTTTAATTAATAATTTAAAGATAAATTGGCTTAATTTTTTATTTTTTAAAGTAATATTATTTAATATAGTTGTTCAAAATGAAGGAAAATTTGCATTAAGCATGCTTTATCTCTATTTTTCATGCATTGTGAATTAGTCTATTCCTTACAATATTAATACCTGAAAGTCTAATATCTACTAGTCAAATCATCGCTTGTCATCGTTTGAAAATTAATTTTAAGTTTTAATTCAAAATTCGCTCACGTTGATGATTTATTTATCTAAAGAATATTCATTACCATATGTTTGAGCTCTAATAGTGAACGAATACTGATATTAGTCATTATTATTTTTAACTTACAGTACAGTATTTAGTAGCTATTTATTACTACACTAACACTAGTTAAATATATATATATAACTGTCTTGTTTTATTTGAAAAATTCACTGGAGTAAAGAATGAAAATGATCTTAAACTTAAATTTCATGTAACGTGCAATAGTAATAATTAGTTTAGTAAACCATCAAAGCGAAAACAGAAATAATTGCATAACAAAATAGCACCACATAACGTGAGTTAAATACAGATAACGCAAACACGGCAAATAACATTACTCTTGGTTAGTTAAAATAAATATTTTCGTTAACATTACTTTACTTTTTCTTTCTTCTTTAACTAAATTAAATTAATTTGATAAGTAAAATGGGCTGATTAAAATTTTATATAATGAAATTATCAAATTTTGATTTTAAAACTTAATCTTTATATTATTGAAGCTTTTTTCTTATCAATATTTATTTAATTCCGAAATTTTTCAATAATAATGTGAAAATAACTATTATAAGTGATATATGTTATAATTATATTTTTCTTGATATTTATTTATTTTTTATTGGTACATAGGAAGAAGGTCTTTAACAAGACGATACAAACAAATAAGCAATTGCAATTTTTAGTAAATAATATAACTCTAAAATAATAATTTATATGAATTTTTCTATCAGATTATTATTATTAATTAATTGTATAACTATATTCGGTGATATTTCTTTCTTAAGGCCATATTTAGTTTATAAGAAATCTAACTTCTTAAGCATTAATGGATTCATTAAATAAAGTATTCACGTTCTTTTAAAAAATATTTTAAATAATATTTCTATTAAATTTACTTTAAATATATACTGCATTTAATATTTATTGGTTTAATATATTATAATTTTTTTAATAAACGTATTGAAGTTCTTGAAATGAACAATAATATCGATTATTTTTGATTAATAATGAATGAAGATACAAATACAAAAAAAAAAAAAAAATTCATTAATTACTTTTCTAAAATTTAGTTATTTTAATGAAACCAATTTTAACAAAAAAAAAGAAAAAGATTTTCTTAATTACATTTAATGTACCTTTAATTGAAAAATTTGAACTTATTCAGTATAATTTTCTAGCTTAAAATTTTAATTTTTTAATATGGCATTTTTAAAAGATGATGATAAATTATCTTAAATATTATTTATACTTCTATAATATATAGTTAAGCTTATAAATATATATAATATAAAAATACAAAAGACAATTATTATAAATATATAATATGACATAAAGGATAAATTATAAATAAAATTAAATAACAAAAGTTTGAAAAAATTAAAATTTCCTTCCAATATAATATTTTTAATATTAGAATAAGTTTTTAACCGATATAATCTTATGGTGAATTAAACATAAAATTCCATGTGTGATAATTTCCCTCTCAAAAGTTATCAAAAATGTTAGCAATGGAAAATAATAAATTATATAATTTAATTAAAATTGAAGTTTTATAAATATAGGATTTGATTTTTACTGAACATGCTTATTTGTAATTTAAATTTAAACTAATATTATTTATATTAATAATATTAAAATGAAAAGAAGCAACAAGCACAATGATTTATTATACCGTAAATCCGTAATTCATTGATATGCTAGGATTAAAAAGCTATAAAAATTTATGCCCTGTTAAATAGATTATAGTGATAAATAGAATTCGTTGCAAAATTTATTAAAAATATATGTGTGTATATTAAATTCAAGAACAAAATCCTGTTGAATAATGCCTGCCTGATATAGGCTATTCTAAAGCAAAATTCAAAAAAGAGAAAAAAAATTTAAATTAGATTAGTTAATGTTCATATGATCAATCGGTCTATATTGGTTCTTGTTAAATATTTGAATATTGCCCAAATGGAACCAATATATAATTCTGGCTAATGCATATATATAGGCTCATGTTATGAGTATAATATTTCTAGTGAGTGAATAGACAGTCGACTTATCACCCTCATCTCAGGACTGTACCATTCATCACTATGACTTCCTTCCCTTTTCGAAAGCTCTCCGAAAAATCGATGTACAGTAGTTCTAAGCTC
>WUQG02122348.1:0-24818 GCA_011317285.2 Androctonus mauritanicus | reverse complement strand
TCCATGCATCCGGTGTTGTTGTTGTCACCTGTGTGAGGAAATGGTATTTTGATGACTCGGATATTGCAAGTCTTGAATATTTAATCCTAAACGTTGACTAAACTGACATCATCGGATTTGTCGCCTGGATGTTGTCCATTTGTCCTAACGTTGGTGTAGTTAGTCACCTCCCCAGACACAATTACAGCTAATTTCTTATTGATCGTGCCACTAATGTTAAAGTTTGCAATAGGTTAATGAAGATTTCGTCTTATATCCAGTTCACTTTTAAATATTTATTGGGTTTCAGTTGAGAAATTAAAGAGACAGTTTAGCAAGTGTTTGATTTGTCTCCTCTTAATTTATACAATCTTTCAGCAAGATAGGAGGTCTTTAGCTGCGATTAAGTCTGTCATAGTTCAATATTCTACAAATTTTGACGATAATTACCGCGCCGCGTCATTCATTTTCTTATCGAATATTTGTTAATGGATATTTTATTATTGTAAAGATAAACCTTCCGCTCGCTGCCGACACTTAAAGATAATTAAAAACGGGATTAAAGGGGATCAAACTGAAATTATCGTTATAACTTACCCGGTTATCTCTTCCTTTTTTCTCGTGCCGCCATATTACTAATAAACATGGCATCGTTTCGTCTCCGACTGATATTTTTATACGTTTTTCTCTTTAAACACGAAAAACAAACTTTTTGTTTCGTTTTTTTTTGTTCTCTGATATAATGTTTCGTTCCTTAGGCGTTTTCTATTGGATCTACGAAGCATTTTTCGTCCAATCGAAGTTGTCCTGTTCAAGATTTAAGGCATTCTTTTAGTCAGGTAAGCATCTCAGTTATCTCATCCCGTTTATCACCTTTATAAATTATTAAAAACTTGAACGAAATTCCGTCTCCGTTAAATATTTAATATTACGCAACTCGGTTCCGATAAAACAATTAAGTAATTTTAAAGAATGCATAATTAATTAACCGTACGGCGACGATGACCGTGGTAACAGTTTTACGCGACGGCGGAGAGCGCAGATGATGACGATGATGACGTTTCGGGAAGAAGAAAGATGGCGATGAAACGATCGTGCACGCATATCAAGTGGTATTTAAGATGGAAAAATTTTACACGCGTGTTAAACACGTTCTGTAACACGAATATGTTAGGCTTGTTATGCGTGTCGAGGAGAAATTATGCCAGTTTATTTCAGAAAAAAAAAACAGGAAAAAAATGAGAGATTTCTGTAAGATTGCGGCTGAATTTTGCGTGTCATTTGATACCCCATAAAGAAGTAAACTGTAGCAGTAACGAGTATGAGCAGTATTTTTGTGGAAAATCAGTAACTTATCCAGATCCCGATGATGATATACTTGATAAAATGGTTACGGTGCGTCACGTGAAGATGGCTATCACGGAAAGGCATTTAAGGAAGCATTTTACGGTGGGTAACGATTATGGCACTGTATGAAATCATCCGCCAAATTCGGAGAGAAGAAAAGAACGAATTTTATTTTAGAGTAATTAAAAATGTTTATAACGTCGTCGACACGATTGCTGGTGTTGTCCGGATCAAGTCGACATAATTTAATCGCCTAAACGACACGTTAAACTGGTAGAGAGATCCTTAACACGGATCTCGGTAGACTGATGCCAGCAGAAAAGCTACAAGTTACGAACGGAAGCAGTTTTAAGTCATTTTTACACATTAAATTGGATTAAAACATACTCCACACGCTTTAGATACGTATCCGTATCATTTACTAAAAGTTACGTTAGTTACGAGAAGGAATAAGTTTAAGAGAAGAAGGGAAAGATTTGACGTCATTGCCGAGAAGATATATCCTTAAATTGAAACTGTTAGAGGAATCAGAGTCAGGTCAACTGGACAGCTGTGCACAGAACTCTCGTCAACTGGCAATGTATCCCTTAGTGGTCATTTCAGCGACGCCGAAATCTGGTATCGCTATTATTCGCCATTGGTTTGCTCCATTCAATTCAGTGCAGGACTCCACATAGCAGACCAGTCATGATTTAATGGGGGTTCTCAGGATACGTGTAATCCTGCCATGGACATGAAGCTTCGTTGAGTGCTTGGTATTTACATCGCTTCCTACTTTCAAACCAAACAGTTTCAACTTCTTAATCTTTCCAACAACGCCATCCAAATGAAGGTAGAAGAAGAATAAGAAGTTAGTCTTTGTTTACCAGTTTTCTAGCGTAAATAATAACAATACATAAGTATGTGTGTATGTATGTCTTTATTTGTTTATTTATTTATGTGTATTTAGTAAGCGTTACAGGTTTATTCGTGTTTAATTTGACCGTTATTTATTATTCTCCGCATCCCCGAGGATTGCACGATAAAACGAAGTAAGAAAGGAACTTCGTTATAAGACTCTTATAGATTATCGTCAGAAATATGAGCTCTGGGAGCCGGATCTGCTACTGGCCACAACACAGCCTCTTTTCTACTAAGACCAGAATTAAGGTGTTATCCAGTTGCATTCCCACTAGCCGTTTCCACTAATGAAGAGCCGTACTAATTGCACTCCCCAATGTCTGAGGGAAGTAGGGGAAAACACTATTTAATCCCCCTTACACTCTTACCCACTAGAATCCGGGCTCCTAGTAACAATCTGCTTACTCCACATTCGCTTATTCTCTCTCTCTCTATGCTGGTAGTTGTAGTAGGAATAGGAGTAGGGCTGAGAATGCGGGGGCGTATCTATATACGGGGTTAAGATTTCCAAGAATGTCTGGGTAACAAAGGGTTGTGTCCGAACCACAAGTTGATCGACTCTGTGGTTTTCAAGTTTCCATGGCAACCGACGGATGCAGGACCGGAACGCCAAGATGAACCGAATGCCTCTCTCTCTTCTCTTCTGCAGGGTGGATGCTCGCTTGATTGCGATTCTTCTCTTCACAGGTGTACTTCTATTTGTTCATTATCAGATTAATTATAGACACGTAGCCCGGTAGACAATCGACAAACGTCCGTAACGGAGGTGCCGTGCAAAATCCGATTTAAATACGTAAAAAAAAAAAAAAAAAAAGTTAAAAATAGCGCATATACTCCGACATATCGCAAAGACGTTGTTGCACGCAGCCAAGAAGAAGGGTTATAAAAATTTATTTACTTAAAACCCAGAACGTTTTCGGCATTTTACACCTTTCCAAATTAAATTTAGAGCGGCTGTTTTAAATTAATTAAAAAATTTCTTCGCAAATTAACTCGCCATTTATTGTTTTTAATCTTTCTTCCAACCATTTCAGTATACATATATATATGCATTATTATTATTAATTTTCTTCCTTTTTCTTCTCCATTCGAAAATTTCATAATTACGAGAAGATAAATCGACTCTACGGGAATAAAAATCTGAATAATTTTATTAATATGATAGAGAACTTATTGTAGTAAATAATAAATGAAGGAGAAAAGGAGCAGTGGGCTCATTTGGGAGACTTGGGTTCGATAAGTGCTGGCTCCCTCTTGTGAGAAAAATCTGTAAGATGGAGACTACAGATATATTTTTTCTTTATACACATATATAAGTTATATATATATATATCTATATCTACCAATTCCATCGCTTTAAAAATTCTTCGCTCTCCATACTCCTCTCGCAATTTTAAATTTTTAAAATATACCGCGACCGAATCCCGAATCCATTCGATTAATATTAAACAATAAAAAAATCGATTGGAGTTTTATATATATAAACAAAAAATTATTATTAAAGTGATTTTGATATTAAAATTACGCTCGGTAATCATTTAATTATTAAAATTAGTTTATTAACGTTCGGTGCTTTAGGATTCTGTAGAAAATTATTATTGTTGTTATATTAATCTTTCATCTGTGATAGATGAGTAAAGAGCGGGAGTTCATAAAAATCTTTTCTTTGAGAATCCAGCAGGTAATTGCCTTATTGGATGGAGGGGATGATCTCATCTGTGTGCAGGTATCGAATGAGTAGAAGCAAACATATCCAATGGTTCGAATTATGGCCATACAGTGAGTGGTTCAGTATCCTTAATGTTTCGAACTACGGTTGCAGAAACTTAGGAATAGAACAGTTACCCGTTTTTATTACATGACGGTTCCAACGATAAAAGTGACAGCAGTTCCTGCGTTGAAATCCCTGCAGTTAGGTCACTGATAGACAACGATTATTGTCCCGAATCTATTCAATCTTTACTGTTTTTTTTTTGTTTTTATATAGCGAATTATGTTTTTTTATACGCGTATATGCGTTCTTTAATTTACCTCCAAATCGTTTTTTTTTTCTTCCTTAATGCTCTTCTATCCATTTTTAAAAGAAATAATTACTATGACGGCCGGTAAATTCGCAAATTAAACAAAAACATTTTCTTTCTCTCTCTCTCTCTGACCAGGTAAAAAGAACTACTACTACTTATTTCGTCATAATCCTCTGCCACTATTTTTTCTTTTTTTTTTATAACTACCTCTTCATTGCCTAACCTTGTACTTATAGTGCCTCTTGACAAATTGCCAATTGATGAAATTGGCCAGGGAGCAGAGATGCCAATTATGTTTTATGGGTTCCTGACTACGACCACTTTTCGTCTTTTGATTTGAAACTTCTTTAATGATGTCCGGAAGGTTGGTGGGAATCACCAACACCCAAAACTACAATGTCAACAAATGTGTTTTCTTACCGTTAACGCATGCGAGCGCGTATACATAACACATATAAAGATCAACCGCTCGTTTCTATCTGCATAATGCACCACACCAATTAATAATAATAAAAATAAGAAATTTTTAATGGTCACAGATTAATTAAACATACAATTAAAGGTATAACATTCTTCTTTAAACACACACACACACACATATATATATTTTCTTCTTCCATTTTTATGGTAGCTGCTAACATAACACAGATATAGAAAGTCCCTGGGCAGTGTAACCTGGCCACACCTTCGTCTTGCACTTCAACGTATAGACGTTTTGTCACTGTTGGTTGTAAATTATGTCATAAGCTAAACCTTCCTATTTTACACTCAGCTTGCCCGTTACTGGAAACCTGCAGGGAGAAAGAGAGAAAACGTAAGATTTACAACAGCTATACCTAAAAGACTGACAACAGGGAATGGAATATCTCAAAACAACGGGGAAGATTTTCTTAGAATCGATTCTTAGATAGTTTAACAACTTTCAGGCGCCATATCGAGGGCAGTCTCGGCTCTTTATTTTTAAACGTTCTAGATTTTGGAACAACACGTTTTTACTACCAAAATTAAAAGGTATAAAACGATGCAGATGCTAATAAAAAAAAATATATATATATATATATAAATAGATAGCTAATGCTTTCGGCTATGGTTACAAACAATCATTTGTTTAGTAGTTTGTTGGGGGCAGTGGTCGGTTCTAAAGCAGAGACGGTCCAATCACTAGGAAAGAACCCACAAATCATTAAAGATAATGATCCAAGTAGAGAAATAGCACTGTTACAGACATTCCTAGTCGATGTTTTCTTCCTGAGGATTAAGCGATTCTATTTAAGGAAGACAAACAAAATTTCGTCATCGCTTCGTGCTTATTAAAATTTTTATTAAAAAAATTATATATATAGGCTATATAGTCCGCCACAGAGCAGAAAGATCAAAATAAAAAAAATATATAATATATATATATATAAAAGATGATGATAATAAAGAAAAGGCGGTAAGATGAGAGACAAATCTCTCATAGAGAAGCGTAAGCTTAAATCCTTATTGAGAAAGCTGAATGAACATGGTGGTCGTTCCCTTAAGAGGACCTTCGGGTGGCTTTAGTAAGTATTGAGTCCTCACCACCATATGCTGCTATTTCACACTTGATTAACACTAAAACCTGACTGAAATACAGACAGAAGCGTCACAATACACGCTCGGTGGCGATATTTTTTACAACTGCACAACAAAGCTAGTGGAAAAAATTACTAGAGCAGCCGACATGGAAGACACAATAGCAAACGATGTATGGAAGGTCCGAGAAAGGAAGGATGTTTTGTTTAACAAACAGTCGGAGAGATAATCCGTTCAGCTCGGAAGATTTCCAATACCCATCGATATATGCGATAGGATGAAAATCTTCAAAAGATGACCGTTTCCACAATCCACAAAATGAGAAGTGTAGCATTTCCCATTTGCTTTCCCCCTCCATCTGTCCTGTTTAACAATGAAACCTTTCAGCATATTCAATATTACGTCCCCCCAAATTCGTTAAATATGTTGCTTAGAAACACATCTGTTTCTAACCTTTGCCACCACCCCGTTTTAAAGTTTCGACTTAATCAGATCCATACCCCGTTTAAATTACCAACGAGGAAACGTCTTATACAAGTGATAGATGGGATAAACAACAAAAGACTCTTTTGTGCTAACTCCGGTAAACAAGTATTTGGAGTAAAATAACTTATTTAGACATTTCTATTCTCTAAACCTTAAATACAACTTCGTTCAATCGGTAGTTCAGAGTTGTCAGTGGACAAAGAAGGCAGGGTTTCGAGTTCCATTCATCGTCATACTCATCCGAAGAAGTTTGTTTTTGTTCTCTCACGATAAACACGCCAAGGAAAACCCTTTAGGAAGTCGTAAAATAATTGCAGAAGTGTAAAAATCCCTTTAAGCTACTTGTTTTTCAAAAATAAAAACATCTTCTTTCACCCTCTTTAGTTTCTCATACTCTTTCCTAAATGGAACGAAAGTGCAATAAATCGTGTAAAAACGACGCTAATTTATCTGTTATACGGAGGCCTTGGGGCCCTTTTAAATCTCTGGTCAACCAAAAGAGAAGGATATCAACTGATTAAGAACAGAAACGTTAGTAAAAGAAGGGAAACTGCTGTTTATCAATCTACAGTAATTAACTTTGCCTTTTACGGACAACAACTCCCTCTGCTGTCTAACTGTAGAACTAATTCGGGCTGAGGAACTTCTCTACATTAGCCTTAAAAGATTGGACTCGAGTCTGGGATTTATTAAATCTACTAGGAATAATACGAAGAGTATATACATATACACATAAATATAAATTTTTTTTTTAATTAAAAATAAAGGAGTAGGAGTAAAAATGAAGGCGAAAAAATTTGATATTATATGAGTTTTGTTAGTTCTTAGTTGACATTGATAAATGTTTCAATTTACTGAACTCACTAATCAAGATTGAAAAAAGGGACAGATCAAATTAGAAATACTTCAACGAATCCCCAAAGACTGTACAATTTTTCTTTGATATCTCTACCACACTAAACGTTTTTATCTGTTGGATTTTCTTTTTCCACTTCTCTCTCTCTCTTTTTCGATATTTTCTTTAGAAATAAATTAGAATCTTCTTACAGACAGTTTTTACATTACCTTGTCAAATAAGTTATGTTCTTAAGTTTTGGTTAGATTTGCGCCTAATTTTCTGACTAATAGTCTAAAAAAAAATAAAAAAAAAACAGCTGAAGATCTCGGTTTTTATTAATTTGATTCCAATCAAAAATGCGTTCTAAGGACGTTTGGCATTGGGCAATCGTTCCGCCATCTTGCAAACTTTCACGCTTGTAATAGTTTTTTATGGTTACGTTTAAACTGCAGTTAGAATGGCCATAGTTAAATGCCGATCACCTTAGTTTTATTGGATAAAATTATATCAGATGAAATTCCGATATTACGTTTAGTTCGTTCTGTCGAACGAAGTTGACTTATGATTAACTTTTTTTTCGTATGGAATAAAAATTTTAAATAGTTTTTATTTTTCTACCGAACGAAATACTGATCGATTTGCTCCATTAAACGAAATTTTGATTATTTTGTCGAATGAAATTATGATCATTTCGTTCTATCGAATAAAATTCTGATTAGCTTTCACAGCAAAGGAAATTATGATTAATTTGTTCTGTCCAGAATAATTCTAATTAGTTTTCTCTATCGAGCGAAATTACAATTAATTTATTCTATCGAGTGAAATTCTGATTAATTTGTACTATAGAATGAAATTATGATCTACTTGTTTATCCAGTGAAATTCTGATTCTTTTGTTCTATAGAATGAAATTATGATCTACTGTACTTGTTTATCGAGTGAAATTCTGATTAATTTGTTCTATAGAGTGAAATTATGATCTACTTGTATCGAGTAAAATTCTGATTCATTTGTTCTATAGAATGAAATTATGATCTACTTGTTTATCGAGTGAAATTCTGATTCTTTTGTTCTATAGAATGAAATTATGATCTACAGTACTTGTTGTATCGAGTGAAATTCTGATTATTTAATCGATGAAATTGTAGCTTTCCTATCGAGGAAATTATGATTAATTTATTCTATCGAATAAACTTCTGATCCATTTGCTTTATCGAGTGAAATTCTGATTCATTTGTTGTATCGAATGAGATTCTGATCCATTTGCATTATCGAATGAAATTCTGATTCTTTTGTTCTATAGAATAAAATTCTGATTATTTAATCGATGAAATTGTAGCTTTCCTATCGAGGAAATTATGATTAATTTATTCTGTCGAGTAAACTTCTGATCCATTTGCTTTATCGAGTGAAATTCTGATTCATTTGCTTTATCGAATGAAATTCTGATTTATTTGTTCTATCGAATGAAATTATGATCCATTTGTACTATCGAAAATTAAATTATGATCCTTTTGTTCTATAGAATGAAATTCTGATTATTTAATCGATGAAATTGTAGCTTTCCTATCGAGGAAATTATGATTAATTTATTCTATCGAGTAAACTTCTGATCCATTTGTTGTATCGAATGAGATTCTGATCCATTTGCATTATCGAATGAAATTCTGATTCATTTGTTCTATCGAACAAAATTCTAATTCATTTGCTTTATCGAGTAAAATTCTGATCCATTTGTTCTATCGAGTGAAATTATGGTTACTTAATCGATAAAATTATAATAATTTTATTATATCAAATAAAATTATGATTAGCTTTCCTAGAAAAGGAAATTATGATTAATTTGTTTTAAGTGAAATTCTGATCCATTTATTCTATCGAACGAAATCCAGATCATTTGGCTCTACAGAATGAAATTCGGATTCATTTTGTTCTAGCGAATTAAATTATTATTATTACTATTGTTAAGATGAATGAAATTCTGTTTAATTTGTTCTAGAGAATGAAATTCTGGCTATTTTCATTCTTGCCAGTTAAGTTGTTGCAAAGAATGTATTTATGCAATGGTACAGTGCTTCTTACGGTTATGTTAAGTAACTTTATATTCAGTCAAACAGCGCTGTAGCAATCACTCGATATAAAATTTATTCAAGTCTCATCATGCAATATCGCTGACAGAGTTATAGTAAATTCACTCAGAATTTATTTTAGTTTTCTTCTTAACGTATTTTTATAGCGTACTGTAAAAACTTCTACACTGAAAGATTCTTACAAATAATCATAATAATACTGTACTAGTTATAGTTACTTACGTGTTTTTATAGAGAAAAAAACCCATTTAAAAGTGGAGTTGTGACTCGAATAATCATAGATAATAGTTACATTTTTTTTATGCAGAAAACTTTAGTTAAAGTTACAGTTGCGTTATACGGTCGATCGGAGCGAATAAATGCCAATTTTTTATGCTAATTATGGTTTAAATTTTGTAAGCATTTAGATCCGAACAGCGAAGACGCAGCTTGACGCATGATCCAGCTAGAAATGACTTAAAATCCTATAATTTCTTCCAATTTCTGCATGGTAAAATCTCGGCTAGTAATGCAACTGGCCAAAAAGGGGTTAAGATATGCAAAGTAAATACGCAGTTTTCCCATTTTCCGGTAATATCTACGTCTCTCGGATTCTAATATCATTAATTGTCTTGGGTAAGAGCGGACGGAGGGAAGGAAAAGAAAAAAAAAAAAACTATAAATCAATTTTTCTTGGAAAAACTTCCAACTACACCTTTCTTCCCATTTCTGAATGGCAACATTAAAGTATTATATAGAGTTTTCTTTTTTCCCCTTCGTTCAGTTATTCTCTTGCCTCGCAATTTGCTACAGGATGACGGCGACAATTTGCATAGAGCCCACCAGCTGGGGTCATCTCTGTAATGCAACCTGGTAAATATGCAAAGTTTATTCATCTATCTAAGCTAGAACGGAGGGTTGAAAGTATACCTAGCTCCATAGTGATATCAAGAAATCCAATTACTAAAGAGACTTCGTCTAATACTCAGTATTACGATAATCGGTGAACCCGACTGAGATATGAATATAGGAAAAGGAGGACAGAACGAATGATTTGTTGACGCCCCAGCCATCAATATATGCACACAGTCTAACAAAATGCTTCTCTATCCTCTTGTGACTAGCTTGTTTTTCTTATTTTTTATTTTTCTGCTACTTCTTTTTTGCCTTTTCATTCGTCTGCCATCACCTTCTTGATTGGATCCTGACAATGTCGGAACGACACAACGGCTTCCCACCAATCCGACCGATTGGGACAACTGTCATAAAGAGACATGGGGTGCCATGGTGTCACGCATTGAAAAATTAGTCCATTTATGGCCAACCCTGGGAGGAGCATTGTCCACGGGATGTACAATAGAAGACGGGGAGGACATCTAATGGTAGAGATGGGCAAAATTAATCAGCACAACACCCACCTGCTCCGAATATCTTGTTGTCCAGGAACAGCAGGCGTTGAAAAGCTGCCAAGTTTGCCATTCATTCGCTTCTGAATGACGACATGTCGCTCTGTCTATTACCAAACCGATCTGGAAGATCAGTTCTGGATGACCTCTCACCTCTGCCATGAAACACTCTCTGGCTGAAAATAGAAAATTAAGCAACACTTGAGTAACCCATATTTATGCACAAATGCTTTATTAACATATGCGTAATTCGTTTTATTCCATTTTTACAGCCGAAAAATTTTTATTTTCCAGCTCTGCAGACACAATAAAAACAATCGAACAGATAAACTTAGATTTACTCTTATTAAATTACAACAATTCGTTATGTAGAGCGTAAGTTTCGATTGGACTTTGTCTAAGATTTTAGTTTTAGAGAAACTCAATCGTCATCGAATAAATGCAGCTGTTAGCATCGTGTTACCCATAATTAAGAGCCGGGATCTAGTTAAGACTCTCAGAACTCAGCCCAGCTTGGTAATAATCAAATAATTAAGAAGGGAGGATTAGGCTCGAAATTTGTACAGGAAATGATTTAAAAGTGATGCTGCTGCTACTGCTAATTGTTTTTCTGCGCTAAGCGTTTATTTTAGAGAGTTTAATATCACTTACGGCGAGTCAAAGAGAGCGCGGAGAAAGAAAGAAAGGAAAGAGAGCGAGAGAGAGAGAGGAAAAAAAGAAAAGAAGTTAAAAAAAGAAAAAAATAGAGAAAAGGAGACAGACGATGGAATGAAACGCTTAAATAAACGCAGACGATAGAATAAAATCGAACAGAAGATTGAAAGTCACACTGAGCTGGAGAAAATAGAAGTCCAGATATATTCCATTTCCATAGTCTGGACTCGAATGCCACTTTCCAATTTATTTACATGGAAACCTCTCTTTCGAGCTTCTCGAATTCCCCGAAGACTTTCCTCGAATGATTTAACTCCACAAATCTTATTCATTATTGCATGGATGGGGTGGGATAGGCAGCAGCAATAACTTCTAGGTCGTCTCCAGCAGACCATGCCACCCCATCTGGCTGCGAACACCTTTCGATGAAAATCATTTGCAATCATTTCTTCAATGGTGGGTGGATGCGGGTGGGATGCTTTCTCTGGGGAACGGGCTCATCCCTTGTCTTTCCGATATTCCGCTAGGATGAACGGTAAAGTCCTGACAACTCTTCATTAATATTTCATAGAAACCAGGCCACTCCGATGCTGCTGCACACTAGCAACATCCCAAAGATTCAGGTTAAACGCGAGGTCACGGAACAGAATGAATAGTCAATCAAATCAATCAATCCAACACCGCCGAATGCCACGGCCTGTTGGAGAAGTAAAGGTTTCCGGCGCCCACACGTCCCAATAAACCTTTTGATGAACTCTTGTTTGGTCTCGCCTCTTCTACTCAACCATGCCCGAGCCCCTTAAAACTTTAACACACAACTTTGGCAATAAATCCCTTCCAATATTCTAGTAATAAAAAAAAGGAAAGCCTTCCAGACTGTTTATTTATTTATTTACTCTAAATTTCGATCTGCTGGCAAACAGTTGGCAGCAAAAGAAGAAAAGCGTTATCGTGTCCACAAAACAGGCTGTCATGTTATGTATAAAAAGTTGTCGAAACTAGCACCCGAGACGTGTCCGGTCTCCGGTACATGACTGCAAAATCCGATCCGGTAGTTACATGTAAGTTTAAGTGGAAACAAACCTTTGATCAAGCACTTGTACTTAGAAAAGTTGGCTTTAATTTCGTAGCTTCACACAGAGGGGCGTGTTGTGGAGCAAAACACAACTCATGTTTCTGGACGAGAGTATTTTAACAAGACCTGGGAGGAGTGATACATTGGCCAGCATCGGGATGTCTACCTTCATGCAGTACATTCGACAGACCATATGGTATTTTGTAGGATTGGATAGACTAGCACACGCAGCCGGCATTGATGGAAATAAAAGATTGTATGTCTTTTTATACTTGCTAAACCGTAAGACATCTCTTTTTTGTAAAGTTATTGCGTAAATATGAAATTCAAACTATCTCCCTTTTTTTGTGGCACAAAATACTTTATATATATAAATATATATATTATTTATATTTTGAAGAATTCTATGAATATAGAGTAGCTTTTGTGAAATGCCGGATATTTCCCTAAAGGCCGGTGATAAATGAAAAATAAGGTTTTATTATCCGTAGTAGAGTAAGTTTGAGCGCCCGAATGTCAGGAAAAGATTTGACGAGTTTGTTTCTTTCAAGGTATATATCAATCGCAGATTTTTACAGGCGAATCGCGTATTCGATACTTACGAAAATAAATGCGTAAGTTTTCCGTACATGGTTTTCCTCCATATTAAAGCGTACGAAGCGCCCCCCAAAGTTTTTTTTTTTTTTTTCATTTTCGTAAATTATAATTTTTTTTTTTTTTTGCTAATTAACGACAAAGAATAAATATTTATTTGTATGATATGTAATTATATATGTTTTGATAAAAAAATTTTTATTACTTCTGCAGTACCATAGCTTTGGAAGTTTGGAACCTCCGCCCAATTGAATACCGATAACGTGTTGTTGGTTTTTACGTGACTGGAGACGATTGTTTTTAAAAGGTAAGCATACGTTAACCGTTTCTTATGCTAAAAGGTATATTTTGTATTCGGCGACACGACTTACAAGTAAAAATAAATGTGTTAAAGAGCGAGATGGAGATAATAAGAGCGGAGGAGAGGGATAGTAAAGCATCACGTTTGTTCCTATACAAAACAAACTTTTAATGTTAATCCAGTGGCTTATATGATAAAGAACAAAGCGAAAAGAATAACAAAGAGAGGTGCTAATGCAATCAAAGTGGAAAAGACCAGACATTCCCGTTATAAAAACAATCCCCGATTCAGAAAATAGCCGTCGGACTTGGGAGAAGGACCAAAGCAGAAGATAAGAAGTAATGCGCCTTTTTATCTACATATTAGCAGCGGGAGAGATGAGAACCGGCATAATCTGGCCAGATAGCATCTCCACGCATCAACGACAAAATCCCACTTTTTATGCAGGATGCTTTTCACATGTCACCTGTCTTCCATATCGAATATTCAACGCGGCGTGCAGATGTAAGCACCTAGTTGGTCGGAAAATGATTTCGCCCTACAGGTCGTGATAAGGAGGAGACGGGGGACAGAGTCAATCCCTCTTTTTTTTTTCTTCTTCTCTTCCCCTGTACGATATAGAGTGAAGAAATGTGGGAGAAGACCAAGCGTAAAAACTACTGAAGGTCTCAAGTTGATCCGACGCTTCCAATGACAGAATTGACAAGCCATGAATATAAATCCAACGCTGTCAAGTTAAGGTAGCTGGTGATACGTCCGTGGCAAGTGGATATGAAAAAGAGGTTTGCCAGCCAGCCGGCTCGGTCACTAAATATATATGACTGCATTATTTAGAAGAGCGTATTCCTGCTGCGATTCTCACTGACGTTTTCTGGATTTATATACAAAATTCTGCGACTTTTCGCGATAAAGCGATTCGTCACCCGCATAAAAATATTTGCATAAATCGCCCATACTCGTATACACGTGTCCGAGGAATTTTTTTTTATATTTTTGTAAACATTTTTTTTTTTCTTTTCTCGTTAAATAAAGGACTACTTTTAGTTTTTCGGACCTGCACCAGAGGGCATAAGAGTCTAGGGCGCACATTTTCAAATTTATACCCGCGAAAACTTACCAGTTAGATATAAATCTACGTTTCATTACTACTAACGATTTAACGCCCTGATGAGCGCGCCCGCACAAAAAAAAGTTCACAGATTGAAATAAGGAAACGATAGATCACCCACAATACCGAATTTCTAAAAATTCCAATAGCGGAACTGCACATTTTGGTCCCCTTTATACTTTCTAGTCGATAAGAGATGTATTGCCAGCAGTATATTTTGATGTCTTCAGACTGGTTGTCCACTCCAAAGTATCCCCAGACATCGAGCAGTAAAAAAGTAAAAAATAAAATACGCTAAAAGTGCAACATCTAGTATTTTTTTTTTTTCTTAAGCAAAGAGATGCCTTTACGCTATATAATATGCAAATTGTGATTTATAGAAGCAAAGACAATAAATCCTCGACAGAAAGAGTAACTTGTCACTCCATAAAAATCTTCGCGCGTCAAACTGATGCTTTTTATTCGTCTGCATGTTCAAAAAAACAGAAAAATTCGCTGGCAACAAGAAAGGTATATAAAAACACGTTGATTTGCACACATTAGTCAGTTTTTTTCGTTCGATTATTTGCGAATAAAATGTATTTTTTTTTTTTTATTTTAATAAATACGCTAGTTGAAAACAATACAAAAAAAATTTCAATTTAGGAAATTTCATTTGTGAAAATATTTTTGTAATTTAACATTCAGACAATTTTAAGAAGAGGAAAAAAAACATCAATATTCATTACTCAACTGCTTTTTTACTGGTGCTTTTTACAGAAGATCGGAACTTTATTGACATGCTGTGTTCTTTCTATTTTCAATCTTCTCGGCTATACCCAAACAATCTGCAGTCTTACCTTATATTATAAAGGGTTATACCCCCTGTCCGCTTTTGCAAAAGCAATTCAGAAAATGAGACAATCATTTCTCCGAAATGGCTTTTTAAAAGCATTCACTCTGATGGATGTTATTCCATCAGTTTCATAAGTACTATAGCAGTTTTGGGTTTCAATTTTAATTAAAATTTCGTCTTGCCCTTCTTCCCCTTTTTGACAAAAGTCATTGGCAATACTTTAAACGAAAAATTGTTTCTATCGTTAGGATATTCAAAACTTATGTTACATAAAATTGTCAGCCATTAATTCTGACAATGTAGCTTGTTGCAACGGGCAAGAAGAAAGAGCTCGTGTTTGTTAAGAGGTAAGAGGAAGATAATATGGTAAATTTTCATTTTTGTTAGTGGATGCTTATGATATTCATTACCGAGGAGTAATCAATAGGAGTGAGTAAAGTGTCGGAAAAATTCCAAAGATCCATCGATAAGTTACCTAAGCCCTAAATCCTTTGTTTGGCAGCAACGGAGGCCGAACTGCATACAGAGCGTAAAGTAGTACAAAGTGGCACTGTCTAACAATGACTGATGGAGTGGTGCATGTTAGTATTCTGATCATGCCGCTATAATTACTTCCAGCGGCTAGCACACAAAGAACGGAAAAACTTTCTAAAACAACTCCAAGACTCCATTTACACGCACCTTTTACTTCTAGGACGTAGCCAACACTTCTAATGAGCAAAACAAGATCCTTAATTAACAGAGTTCGGTTGTCCCTTTTTGATATTCAGATGAATGGACTGACACATTGACGGAAATGAGGGATAGAGAATGGGAGAGATGTTTATGAGCGAGAGTATGGGCGCTGATGAGTTTAAAGGTAATCAGTGCTTCTCCATCATGCACTGCTCTTCGACAGAGATACCGCAGCATATGCCATGCTGACCAATCGCTAGCATTTGACAGTGTTAATAGGTGTAGGGCGACCAACATGACGTGGCTGGCAACCTCCCAGAAGCTTCTCTCTGTAATGAAAGGCGAACCACCCTGATAGATGGCTGGCGTGGAAACTGCTCTAAGGTAATTCTAATGCTAATGAGGAGCTGTTATTTTCTGGACGGACGCATCTCTTTATGGTGCATCTCATTTGAATCCGAGCTGTTGTAGTCTATAGGTTAGTACTCGCTAGATGTCAAGATGATTTGAATTTCCATGGCACATCTATCTCTCCTGAGGATGAGAAGCGTGAGCATCGCTTCTTTTCAAACCAAATGACTTTAAGACCATCCATTCCGCTTCTTTTCTTTGCCTGTCACACAATATGCTATTGAAATTGCTGATGTCCTACGAGACTCCGCATTCAATCCGAACGAACTTTCTCTTGGTAACTCTGTTCCATCTTTTATTGGTTGCACGAAACAGCAAGCAGAAAAGCGAAAGCAGCGTTAATGAGAAACATTGGGCAAATATGAGCGGTTGGCAGAAACCCCCGGAGCCATCCATTTGTTACGGAATCTAAAGTTTTCTGAGACTAGGAAATGTAGGTAAATATTTGGGTGACGGAAAAGTTTACAAAACTTCAAAAGATGAAGGAGAGAAGAAAGGAAAAAAAGCGACACACAAGATGGAGCGATTGCAATTTATCGTTTGAATGTTACTTCTTTGCCGAGTTGTCGTCATCCCACTTTGCTATTCACAAACAGGGTGAAAGTTCACTAGTTTGAATTTCTGTGCAGACGTCTCTCCTTTTGTCGTCATCTCTTTCAATCTCCACAGAAATATTCCTTCTCCATGAATATAAATATAGCATTTCTACCATCCGGCATATATATATATATATATATATTTTTTTTTTCTTCTTTCTTTCTTATTCCCTACAAAAGGCGAAACCGAAATTTCACAATTTAAAAAAGAAAATGATCTCCTTTCAAAACATTCGCCATTGTCACCAAACCTTTACTCCTTTTCCTTTCTTTTTAGCATAATTTTATCCAAGATGGAGTTCTACTGCTTCGCTATTGTCTATCGGAACGAATTACAAACAAAAATCGTGTCTTTCTAACAAAAATAAAACTGTTTGGTATCTGTTTAGATGTCCTAAGTAAGTTTGTCCAAATAGTTTTTATTGCAACTGCGAGTAGAAGTGGCGAAGACTTTTTGTACAAAAACTAATTACTTGAGTGATGTCGAAGAAGGCCAAGCCAGCCTCACAATAGAAGACTTTACCTCCAAATATCTCCCTTGCCTCTTTAATTCCACATCTCTCAACAAATCAAATAAGTAGATAGTGTAGTTTACGATAGATAAAGTTTGCTTTCCTTTTCTTCTTCCCGTTTTTTTTTATTTATTTATTTTATTTCTTCATTTTGTCATAGAAAACAGAATAAAGAGTAGAAATTGCACCGGTGCTACTACTATTATTATTATTACTACTACTACTACTACAACTACAACAACAACAACGCGAGAGGAGGGAAAAAAAATGAATGATGACGCTAGTTTTCCGTTTAGGGAAACAATTTAATAAATTCGCCTCTTGCCCCTTTCTGACACCTCAATATTGTTCGCCAATGTAAATTAGTAGAATCAGAGTGAGAGGGAGTGAATACTCTCTTCGGCTTCAGCCACTGAACGATAGTGGAAGGGCATTACGGTAGATAATATGGAAATGCACTCTGTAAAGCTGTCACGCGCCAGCGATGTAATACGCCGGAGCAAATCCCCCAATCATAATTTATATGCATAATCTCCTACGATGATGTCAAGGCTCTCATTACCGAGAACAACCACTAGGGAGATAGCTGTAATCCGGGTGTGTTACATCCAGACTGCATGCATTGCCTGATCAAGGCTACAATGAGAAACTTTGACAGATGTCTCTTCTTTCTCGTGTCTCGCCAGTGATGGTGTTGTCTTCCGTTCCATCCACTCTGCACATCCATAACCATCTTTAGAAAACGAAGAGATGAAGTCAAACGAGAGTGGGAGGGGATGCGGATTCTCATCGCATCTTTTCTAGCAATTAAGTACGGCAGAGACGGAATTTTCTTCAGGTATTAGTAGTAGAAGCACAGTAAAATTAAAAAAAAAGAAAAAAAAGAAAACGAATTTGACAAACGTTAACATTTTTTTTTTTTAATTAAAAAAATATTCATAAAATTAATATATGCGTCGGAATTCTTCTACTTTAATAATTTCGATAACGTTTAAAAAGGATTTAGCATGGTGGAGGTATCCAGTTTAAAGGAAACATTTTCCTTGGCTGTGTGTAACCAGTAAAGCGCTCGGTAAGAATAACATTCCTCCAGGGACAAAGAGATGTTAGGATATTTGCATTCCCTAATCGTTTTTAATCTCCAACGTGTTTAGCAAAACACCCTTTGCAAGGCAATAATCTCAAATTCCAACTTCATTTGACAAACAGCACTGGCTCAAGGGTGTACTTAGAAAAGAAAAGAGAGAAAGAGAGAGAGAGAGAGAGAGAAAGAGAAAAAAATAAGAGATACAAACCAGAAAAGAAAACTCTCCATCTAATCAACCGTATTGAAAAGTGTTGGAAAAACAAGTTGTCTAAATCTTTCTTCAAATTGTTTAACATCAGCACTGACTAAGTGATGAGTGTTGCCGGCGAAAATATATAAGAATCGGAGTGGAGATATCTTGTTGACACACTCGAACTGAAGCGAGCCCCCAAGGCTATACTGTGCTGCTATAAGAGAAACCGTTCCATCGATTTGAATACAGACACTATGCAAATATCCAGCACTTTAGGTGAGCGACGATCAAAGCATGGATTTACATTTGAAGAATGTCGTTCAATGCTTACTATGAAATGTTGGCACCTCTTTACTGATTAAATTATTGAACTTGCCGCCTGAAATCTTCGACCACAAAAGGTGAAGAGGAAGTAAAAGCGTTTGATGTTATTTGAGCGAAGAGAAAGTTCGAACGGAGAATTTCAACTAAGCTCCATTGAATAAAGAAGCAAAACAAATTTCAAAAATTATTCCCTCCCGTATGAAAGTTGATATACCTTTAAAACATTGATATTTTATCGTTTTCTCCGTCAACTTAAACCGCTAAAAAATAAACAAATTTTCGTTTAACGTTACGCCGACGTGGTTTAGCATCGTTTTTAAGCTCGACCGCTTTACGGAGAAGTGCGATTTACAGGAGCCACCTTACGAAATTATTAATATATATATATTTTTTTTTTTAATGTAAAAATGATTAAAATTTTTACGAATTTTAAACAATTTTTTAAAGAAATTAAATCTATAATATATATATAAATTTGTAAACAGTAAAAATAACGTGGAAGATAAGAAAAAAATAAAAAAAAATGGAAACATAAATCAACAACTTTATGGTCTGAAGGAAAAATGTGGAGGAAATTCCGATTCTGTCGGAAACGAAATGCGTTTCATTCGGAACAATGTATTGATTTATACTGTTTAGCATAGTAAAACAAGTGGACATATTGACTAGATACAAAGTTGGGTGCATTTTTCTTTTCAATGATAGAAAAACAAAACTAAAGAAAACAGCAAATATTTGTTGAGTTGCAGAAATGTTTGACGTTGAAACAGCAAACGCACAAACGTCAAAGTCAAACAAGGCCTTTCTTTATTAGGAAACTTTGTTTTTGTTGTTTTCCTTCTCTTGGTTGAATCTTTCTTTTATTGATGGTTTTTTAATAGACAATGACTAATTTATTTTAATCATTAAAGACCTGATTACTTTAAAAATCTTCTAAAAACATTTTAACTTCGCGATACAAACAAAAATGCTACTAAACATGTTTTTTTTTCCCTAGAAGTTTTGTAGAAACTGTGTGTAGAGTATATAGACATTTTCCGAATACGGATGTACTACTATAGGTCATTCCGTGCCAGTAACCTCCCGGATAGTTGTATTTTCCTTCTTTTTCTACAATATCTTTAAGTATGAAAGACGTCGGGAGATAGAACTATACCATATATAAATGTCCCAACTGGTCCATATATATCTTAGATCACATAGAATACTGCCGAATGACCTTCTGACTGTAGGTGCTGCTGTGACATCTCCCAGTGGGTAGGTGAGCGAGACGTAGACAGTGGACGGTTGTATCTCCAGGGAGCTGTTCATATCGGACCACCTGTCAGGGCTGGATGCCATGACCCTGGATGTGGGAAAATTGCCCTGATGCCAAAGCCATGTCAGCGAAAATGACACTCAGCCTGGCCACCTGCAGAGATAGACGACGCTTTCAGCTTTACAATCCGTCGCTGCTATCTGTCTGTGATTAGACCAGATTTCACCATTACTCCACGTTGTTACGGCTTTATAACCGCGTCTATCCATCGGGAAAAAGAGAAAAAATTATATATCAGCATTAAATAAAAAAATAAATAAATTTTTTTAAATCTATTTTTATAACGCACCAATCGAGTTTAGTTAAAGTTTCTTTTTTTTTTCTTTATTTATTCTTGTTTGTTTATGTGCGGTAGGCGAGCCAGAGAACAGATCTTTTCTTCACCGTTGCAAACCTTGGAGATTTATACTCACACCTTCAGTACGAGATGAGTGAGCTCCATTTTCTCGAGCTGCCGTTGAAACGTTGCTGGTCCATACTGCCAAAAGTCTGTGTCTAAGTTCTCTCGGGACCACTAATGGAAGAACAACCGACGTTTGGATCCCGAAGCAAACTATACCAGAGAGAGATGTAATAGCTTCATTCAACAATCAATCCAGCTTTGAGTCTCAGGATAGTGCGTGAAATAGCATACACTGCAGATAATCTAACTTATTATGTTTGTTTACTTCCAATACCGTGTGCCCATCCGACGCCACTTCTCCATCGAAGCCACAGAACACATTTCTTTTCTTAAAATAAAAAAATAACACACACACACACACACAAACACACATGTTGGAGCTTTTTATAAGCGGTACTGCTACATGGCTACTAGCAATCACAACACTGTTGATTGAATAGGGAAAAAGTATACCCCATAGGTATAATTGCGATGTTGTACTAGAGCAGTGAATGGTTACGTGGGGACTCGAAAGTTCCCTCATCTGGTAGACTGACACTACTTAACCTCCCACCTCATTGACCATTTCGGATCACTCTTTGGCGATTGAGATGAGAGTTGTGCAACTACACGTATCTCTAGAGAATCCACCGATGCAACTCGCTTAATTTTTACACTCCGCAAGTTGTTGCTAACGCTAATTATAAATTTAATAATTTAATTATATATATTTTTTATATCAGAAACGTTTTCGGAAGCTCTCTCTCTCTCTCTTCGTAATTAAGCTTTTCTTTTTTAATGTTTTTATTCCTGGATTCTGATGGGAAGATAAAAATAGCCGCGCCGACAATAAAGATATTGAGAAGTTGTGTGGCTATATGAGAACAAATGGGATATATTTTTTACTTTTTATTTTTTAAACTGATGGAAAACACTTAAGACAAATAAAATCTGATGTTCGACCGCGCAATTTCGGCCCCCCTCATAACGTAAATTTGGCATAAAACGACCGGATGAGATGGCGAAGTTGGTGATTAATGTGAGATGATAAAATTTCGACCGCTCTCTCTCGCAAACGAAATTTGTATGGCGAAGAAAGTGGACAAGGCGACAATGAAAGGAGCGGTCAGGAAGATTTTCAGGAAGGTATTACTTGTATGCGATGAAATAAAACGTCTATTAGAGAGTTTTTATTTTCTTTTGTGAATGATGGCGTTGTGGAAATTCCCGAAAACTTCTCAGACAGCCAGTAGGGAGGTTGATTGATGGTAGGGAACGCCACACACCAACTATAGAAGGCAAGAAATAGGAGACAGTGCACCGTTGGAGAGATATGTTTTCTGATAGGGAGACTCACAGACCCAAAAATGTCATAGAGAAAAACACATCAAGAGCTATAACAAAAGGCTAGATCGACATGTATCGCTGACTACCATCCATTCCCAATGAAAGACAAGGAGGCAGAAAAAAGAACTTTGTGAACCAGACAAGAAAGAGGTGTGTTACAGAGACGTGTCCAAGTCGATGGCACGATGTCGAGACTTAGGTCATCAGACACGTGCGAAACATTGCCACTTGTCTTTCTTTTCTTCTTCTTCCTGGCCCTTTTATCCCATTCGCTCTGTACTTGTCAGAGTTCGAATCGTCGACAATGTTCGAAACTTATATATATCCAAACCCCCATTCGGGCAGCAGCAACCACGTCTCGAGAACATTTATTATTATTATTAATAAAAACTTTAAAAATTTTTCTGTTTAAAATCGCGTTACGAAAGCTCGGTAGCGATACGAGTTCTGTAAAGAAAGGTCGGAGAAATGGTTTCACCTTAAGACAACGGTATTTTGCGGTGAAGTAAGCCCACAGGACAAATACTGGGCATGAGCGTGAAGACTAAAGATTATGTACAATGGGACAAACGTTCGATTGATCCTTTCTGTTAAATCGACTGCACTTGAAACCGTTCGCGTTATAAAGGTTACCTTGTTATATTATATACTTATTTTCCTTTTTATTTTGTTTTTTCTTCCTTCTTTCCTAAACACAGAAGTGAATCTTTCCTTTTTTTTTTCCTATTAAAATTATCCACATCTCTCTTTATATGCATATATATATACTTTTTTAATTTTTCCAAACAGGGATAAATAATGTATTCTTAGGCGGATTTAATGGAAGAGTGGAGAAACTTATTATAAATTCAGACCCATAAGAAGCATCAATTTGCTTCCGTTCATTACCGAAGATTAGTATTGTCGGGGTCTATGACCTTTTCCAAATGAAGCGACCGAAATAAGCGACAAAAGATGACACCGTGCAACGACTAGCGCTGGTCATTGTCAAATTTAGCACGTCTCCATAATCCCAATTAACAGAGACTGATACGACGCTTTTGTCCCGCTGTCTCAACCAACGGCTGCTTTTGTCTTCTCGCCACCCCGATTTACCTCCCCCCGGCACCACGTGACTAGAATGTGATAACTTATTGATAACGGAATTGTCATCTCGACCAGGTGAAGAGAAAAGAAAAGAAAAAGATATCGTTAGACAGAAACAAAGATAGCGAGTGCGATCGATACCACTCTCTTATATATATATATATATTTATATATAATTATCGACTTCGAAACTATAATATTAAAAAAAAAAATAAGTTGCAGAGTGAGAGAACAGTTTTTTTTGTGTGTCGGTGCGGTCGGATGCTTGTTTAATTTCCTCAGACGTTTCTAGGAGCCGCTATTGGTCATCTGGTGGTCACTCACGAGCGCTAGAATGTCCCCCTTACCGAGAAAGACTTGCCTTTAGCTGTCAGGCGGCTATTGTATCCAAGCAGGACCGTGTTCCTGATGGAATGTCCTTCATCGCTCACTATTGGCCGATCTCTGATAGGTTGTAGCCGTTATTGGAGAGAATGGCGAGAAATAAATGTCTCCTGGGACGCTTAAATAAATGGATAAGATAGAGAGGTGAAATTAGATAGCGTAGACCTACAGTTCAGCTTCCTAATATCAAATGTAACGAATTCTCCAGGGATTGACTCATTAAAGCATTTTTCAGCCTCTCTTTTTTTTCCCTCTCTCTCTCTATCTCACTCTCTCTCTCTCTCACTATCTCTGGAAAAAAAGTTGTCCATACAGTAACCAATAAATTTATTTATTATATACGTTTTTTTTTCCTTTCTCTTTATTGAAAGAAAGAAGAGGAAGAAGGAGGGGAAGAAAAGAAAAAAAAAAAAAAAAAGGTAAACGAATCCGAAATTCGCCTTTAAAAATAAGTTCAATTCGGAAAAGCAAAAGTTCTCTGGGAGAGTGAACAGAGAGAGAGAGAGAGATGCCACACTATTGGCTTTCAAACCGAGCCAATCAATACCTTATCCCCCTAGCAGCGGTGTATTCTGTAAAACTAATGCTTTCTTTAAACAGGTTCAATATCCTCACCTCCAGTGAAATTACCGCCCAATGTTGGTTCTTGAGAGCGCAGGGACAAACCCAGATCAATCACATATAAGCAAAATGCACGTTAGATCAACATCCTGCGGGACTTTCTTGGAATATCTTTCTACTTTTCACTTAAATTGCAGAAAATCTGTTTTCGCACACCGAGGAATTCTTTCATCCATTTAACCAAATTCTCTAACGGCGTTAAAAAGATGCAGAAGAAGAAGAAGAAATAGCAGGCAGCAACAAACTTACTAACATCTTCCGTCAAACTGTGCCCGTAATTTTCGGTTAATCTGTTAAAATTCCATCGAGTTTTAAGGCCCGAAAAACTGTTTATATTTATTTATTTTTACTCTTTCTACCTTGAGAGAGAGAGAGAGGAAGAGGTTAGAGACGAACACAGGCATAATTTTTCGCATATAAATATAGCAAAGGAAACAAAAGTTGCATTCATCTTAGTATATATAACGAGCAACTCTATACTTATTTAGATATTTTTTTTGACCGTCCGGAAACGGGTTATAACAGTAATTTGCGGTGTTTTGTACCTCCCCTCGAGAAGTTGATGTGCCAAAAAATCATCTTATGTATGGCATTCTATTCATATGCCGTGCAATAGGATGCTAAACATAGAAAGTCAGCACACACAATAAGAAATAAGACGACAACTGCTTTTGTGTCATTGGAACTACAGCTACAGTAAAGCTAACATC
>WUQG02122237.1:0-24826 GCA_011317285.2 Androctonus mauritanicus | reverse complement strand
AATGACTCCGGTAATAAGAGTCAGTCAGTGACTACTGTACTTGGCTTAGAGTCACTGCCGTGCCTCTTGATATTTTATGAAAAATAAGCATCTGGTCCGTCTTCAAACTATTGCTCCAATTCACATAGAGCAACTTTAAATCGTCCTTGGTGGTTTCGGAATCCAAGATCATTTAAATTCGAATAAAAGTATGAAAAAAAAAAAAATCAAATTAAACGATTTTTCATATTTTTATTTTTTTACTGATTTATTTTTTATTAGGCATTTACGTCACCAAAATCTCCGAAATTTTCTCTGGTTTATTTTGATTACATTCGAGGACAATTGCTATAGCTGACCTGAATCTGTTGCCAAATTTTCCAAGGTCCTGTCTTTATTTTGTGAAAGTTTACCTCTGTATACAGATACAGAGCACACAGCAAATATTGTTCGCTTTTATTATTTTATCTCTAAAATGAGCCAATAATAGAACACGAAACAAAATTCAAATAAATCAATAACTGCTATAATTGTCATATTTATAAAAATATTAATGGAAAGCAACAGTGTGATTCATGTCAAATGAATGCACGATGGATTATATAATCACCCTGCTTACAAAATAGTTACATAGCATAATTAGCCTACATAAATTGAGAAATATCGTACAGTACTGTATGCTAAAGAAAAAAAAAACTGTTAAGTCTATATGTTAAGCAACAACTTATTCTATTTTTATTCAAATGCCAAAGATCGATCGTAACTGCGAAGGATAAAATACTGATAATTTATATATCTAATAATGAGTAAATCAGTCGTTAACCTTTACATTTTCTCCATATTTTAGTAGGATACAGTACGATAAAATAGTAAGCAGATATTCATACGAATTTTAAAATATTTGCGACAGATTGTCAATACGAAAAATCCTCTACTCCTCATTAAAATTTGTATTAAACAGCTGTACATAACATATGTAGCTGAAAAAAATTTTAGCCAATTCGGTTTCTAAACCGATTAAAAGGGTTTTAGTCGCATAATAAAGTGAATGATATTTTTTCTTTTTAAAAAAGTTTATGAGAAAACTTTACCAAACAGTTTCGTCCTTTCGGAGAGTTAAAAATTTTCTCTGAAAAATTAAATTTCATTTTAATGCAATAAATTACTTGCGCAAGTCATTGTAACTTATTAACTAGATAAATTGTATATAAAACGAATTAAAATACTGTATTTGCGAAGTATAAAAGTTTGGATTCGCGACATCAATGAATAAATATTTAAAATGGCGCGTAATTTATCATTAATAAAAAAAAATTTTTTTTGATTTTGAAGTACTCCAACAACTACACTTGGTATTCTTTTCATCGATATCTTTTAAATGTTGGATATATTTTTTTAAAAAATAGCATAAACGATAAAACTGTTATCATCATCTCCAATTTTTCTTTAAATTTGATCTCATCCAAACTTTCTTGTTTTCTTTTCGCTCTCAAACTCGAGACCAATCTTATCGGTTCCATTTAAACTTTGGGAATTTCGATAAGATATTTAGACTTTTTATAAAAAAATATCTCTCATAATTTTAAGAACATTCGTTTACTTTTATCTAGAAATTATAACTTTTAATCATTTCCATGATAATAATGTTTTAATTCAGTAACAAATTTACGTTATACAGTATACTGATTATGTACCATATAACATTTTCTAAAATTATTATTTTATTTAAATTTATAGTTATATTCTTAAATGCAATAAAAATATTCGGACTAAACTACTATCGGCTAAAGAAAGAATCGGATAATGGCTACGTAATTATCTGTCTTTAAACTGCAAAGTAAAAGGGAATTTCCTGAGTTAGGATTTATTTTAATATGGAAATCCTCTTCGATCTTATATATTAATTAGATTATGGAATGCCTGTGTTCAATTTATAAATTCTTAACGTGCAGTACGTAAACTTTTCCAGATTAAAAATCGAATATAAAGACTTCGATTTTTTTTTCATAATCGAGTTAAATATTTTCGATTGGTGTGAACTAATCGAAGAGAGACGGATAGAATTTCGATCGTGTATCGCATCGAATTATAATTTAAAAAAATGGAGCATCCTGTTAGTTGATTGCAAAATTTCGATAGTTTGTTATGTCAAAAAACGATTATGATTGCCTGTCTAGAAATCTATCAGAATCATCTATAACCACGAGTCTCTGCATGTATGCGTATGTAAATTTTTGTTTTGGGAATACCGTTAACACAAACCATAAATATGAACATTTTTACAATGAAATAAATTCTTTTCTTATCATACAAGGAATGGATAATTATGAAAACTAGTTATTAACTCGCATCAATACCGAAATTTAAAATTATTTACAACAAAAAAGAGGAGTGTATGTCCTCGCCTTCTGGCTTAAGAAATGAACCCTGAAACGTAAATCTTGACTAGCATATATATTAATACTGGATTTATGTCTTCAATCACGTCGTTCCGAAACAAATACTTCAAGGGTAGTCTTGTTTTCATGAGATAAATAAGCTTAAATAATAATATAATTTCGAATTTGCGAGTACACTGCGCTGTCAGTTTTATGTTCCAGGAACTTTGATGCGATCCAAAAGAGATGAAATCATGCACGAAAATTATAAGCAATAACGATATTTATCACTTCAGCTCAATAAAGTCGTACATACAATTGCGACAGCGCAATATTTATACAGTTGCGCTGTCGCAGTTTATACTGTAAGTCTACACTCTTAAACTGTTTATATTTTTAATTTTTTTTTTTTTTTAATAATATATGACAAATTTTGCTATAGATGTTGCACATAATACCGATATAGGAGAGATTCCACTCATTAGTAAAATATGTTAGTCTATAGAATACAAAAATATCGAGCCATATCCAAATATCCTCAATTTTTTTTTCTTTAATTATATTTTTTATGATGCCTGAAAAATATTATCGTAATTAAAATGGCAATCATTATAAATTTGCCAATTTTCAAAATATTATGATGTTTTTTAATTTTTGAATATGATTTTAATGCATTTCACAAGTTCGATTCTTACATTAGGAAAGTTCAAGAGAGAAACTTTCATCCTAGTTTACATTCGACAGAACTTCTGTTTTTTTTGACTTTAATTTGTTTTTAAAAATATATATTAATTTATTTATTGGTAAGTAATATTTGTCTATCATAAACTGCGCATATTTTTTTGAAATATCGATTTTGATCGTCATATGATCGATCAATAAATATATAGGTTCTGATAGAATAACGTGCTTATTGAAGTCGAATGGCATTTTGCGCGTAAAACTAACTTGTTATACAGTATGTCTTAATCCGGGAGTAGCGAATTTTTTAAAGACGAGTGCCAAATTTGGTTAAAATTTTGTTAAAAACTACCACTGCTTGCCGATCGAAATATATCAGTTTCAAATTTTGCTTGCCCAAAAAATTTGTCATCAGGTTATAAGTTCGCCACCCCTATCTTAAGCTGAATTGTTTATTTAGAATTCAAGAATAAACATAATCAGTTTAATTAAGATAATCCGTAATTAACGATAAACAAACATGTTAAGTTATAAAATTCACATACATAAAATATTTTATATCGGATTACTATTAATGTTATAAATTTAATTTTTTTAATTATAATTTAATTAATTATTAATTAAATTTATAATTTGTCTTCCATAAACTAATGGTAACTAGTTTTTTTTTTTTTTCGTTCGAAATATCAGATTCATTGTGCCTAGAACTGCTATCTTCTGGCGATATTTTTTGTTTATCTTAACGAAATTCCTTTCCAAAGAAGGAAAAAGTTTTCAAATTTTTTTGAGCGATGACAAGTATAGATGACAGTACAGATAATTATCACTGTCTACATAAATTAAGTATTTATTGAAAACAATAATAATATAAGTGGCATTCTACTTAAGCGAAGTGCAACGTAGCCATGATGAAGTATCGCTTACGTTTAAGACATGGAAGTTTTAAACTTCTTTAAAAACTACTAGTAGTCACGAAAAACTTCTCCACCCGAGTCACAAATTAGGTACTGTCGTCATAAATTTCACTACAGTTTATCTTAAACTATAGTATACAGTTTTCGAACATTATCTAGAATTTTTTACTTAAAAAAAAATATTATTTTGTTCTGGTATACAAGAAGAAAAACCATTCTACTACTTAAGTGATTCAGTAGAAAATAATAGCGAGCGATTGAAGAATTGCTCCAAGAATTTTTATCAATTGAGCTAGACAAAATGTAGGTTATTACTCCTCATAACAATATTAAAAAGTAAATTATTCAATTTTTTAATGATCGTTTACGCTCCTTATATGCATACTTGAAGTCAAAATATACAGTAAGTTAATTTATTAAAATATTTCCGATGAAAAAAATCAGTGGAAAGTACGCTAGTTTAGTCATTATCGAAAATCATTTTTAAGGAACAAAGGTTCACAAGATTTATATTTAATAAAGACTTAACTTATTTTTCAAGGGTCCTAGGTGCATGTATAACTTTTGATAATGCTTTGAGATTAGATAAATTTTATCGATATCTATCAATGCTTCTGTTACTTTGAACAAATTCAATAATCTAGAGATGATAAAATGCCACATCAGCTGCATTCTTTTTCACGAATATCTCTGTTAAAATGTCGACTAAACTTACTGATTTGGCTTTTCAAAAATTGTTTTGTTAGCATTAATCTATATCTAAAAGATCTTCGCAAAAATTATTTATTCGGTTGCAGAAAGTTAGATTAAATCGATGTTTTTTTTTTTATGTTAGGAAATCTCTATCAGTGTTCTATATTACAGCGTGAGGTTGAAGTTGGGTAAAGTAGGAAGAAAAAAATATCGTTCAAGGTCCAGCACCCGCAGTTTTGAATAAGCATTGAAAACAAGGACGAGGATGGGATAGTCCATTTTTCACTAGTGAAAGTACGGCAGAGAGAGTGAGGGGGACACAAGATTTAAAAAAAATAAAAAATAGAAACACACATAAAACTGTTCAATTCCTACCAGAAAGTGCTAAAATTTATATTATTTAATTCAGAAATTTAAAGTTGGTTTGACGTATTAATTAATTTATTTTATATTTTGTATAATATATATTTTGAACAGTTTGCACTTACCTTTTCGATCTGCCACTTTAATATATTCGGAAACAAAACATAGGAGAGCAGACCAGCTGCAGCAAATATCAAACCTACAGTTACTAGAATTCCCGCTTTAGCAACTGGTGACAGCGTCATCGTCCTACCAAGATCTTGAAAATCAGCTGACGAATACAAAGTCGCGAGGAAACCAACTTAATGTTTGCTAACAGTTCGACGACGAAAGAAAAAAAAAACCTCCAACTCCAGTTCTCTTTCGTATAAAGTTGGTTACGAATAACGTGTAGGCATCAATAAAATCTATAAAAATGACTAAGGAACGAAAATAAAATGCATCAATAACAACGCCATACCACAAGTGTCGCTAACAATAGCAGAAGCACAAACTCGAGCACGTGATCGAGGCAACGCCTTCCTAATTGGTCGCGCAGAAGCGAGGCACTAGAACACACTTTCATCTTGATAACTTTCAGTTCGTGTCATTTTGCTTGTACTTTTTTTTTTTTTTTTTGTCAGCTGTCGACTTTACTGTTAGTTTCTACAATACAGAAATCTCTAACGAGCAAACAAGGTTATAAAATCTGCACTCCTCCTCATTTTAAAATTTAATACTAAAAGTGCAATAGTTTAATATCGCTTAACGCTCTTTTAACGCTGAAAAAATTCATAAAATTGTAATTTTTTTAAAAAATTCGTTTTCTTGTATATAAATGCACAACTGCAATTTTCTAAAAATTCAAAAAGAGAAAAATGAATGACAAATTGCGTGTTTTTACTCGACATTTTTACTTTTGTTGTAACACCACGAATTGTGACATAACTGGAATTATTTTTATGGCTCTACTACTACTACTACTACTACTACTATTACAAAGAATAAAAAATTGTTTTTTTAAAACTTAAAAATCGTTTCATTCTATTATTTAACAGCAGATAAAATTTCTTTATAAAACATTTTTATATTGCCAACAACTGGAGAGCGTACTTTCCAGTGCAAGGTTATGCAGTAATTAATATCTTATAGATAAAAAAGATGTTTCAAAACTGTCGATAATCTCGTTTATTCTGTTACTAAATTACTTTACGAATTTTTTTTTTATCTACTGATGAGACAAAAAAAGAGCAAAGTCGATCGTTAACTATCGACGATAATTAGCTTACTAAGATGTAGATTAGCAAATTTATTGCAGTGAATGGATAAAATTATCAGATTATTTTTATAAAGCTGGACATTATAGAAGAGACAGATCTCTGTTTCGCTAGATAACTGTACGATATTTAAATTTATACAAAAAAAAATTCAAAATGTGTTTGCACTGATATGATATTTAAACCCTTAATAAGCAAAAAAAAAATTATTATTTAATTGAGATATCGTAATGCATTATGACGCAAACCGAATGCTGTTACTGTATATTTTTTTTTAGTAGCTCTAAGTTTTACTTAACTCTATTGTATACTGTATTTATTCAGGTTATAGAAATTGTTTACATTTTTCAGCTGTTATTTATTTTAAAAAATAATATTTTCTTTCATAAATTTAAAGGAAAGTAAAGCTAGCGTATTAACTTTTAAATATATTTCTGCTTTGTTTTTTACGTATATGATATTTTTTTAGCAGATTGTTATACAAACTGCTAAAAAAAAAATATCATATACGTACGTAACTTCACGTAACGTATCATACAACTACAACTAACGTGTACGTATCATATAAACTTTTTCTTAGTTATCATATTCCATTAAAGCTTAAAAATCTCTAAAGATTCAAAAGTCATACTGTACTTTGAAGTACTGTACTGAAAGTACAGTACTTCAAAGTACAGTACTTTTTTTTTTGAAAGTACTGTACTGTACTTTCAAAAGTCATACTGTACTGTACTAAGAAAAAACAAATATTTAACTTCGGTTGGGGAATGCTATCAGTCATTATAAACTGTGAACTTTAACCTGAGATAGAATACAAAATCCGAAAGATTTTCTGTAAGAAGTCATATAAATCTGTTAACAAATTCTAAATTTATGTCAATTATTTTAATTGTAAATCTGAAATTAAATAGATTCTTCTAGGTATCAACTTATTAGCGATATACAAAAATAAGATTTTTTTTTTATCTAAATTTAGCGATGATTCGCGGAATAATTATCGATCAAGTTTCTGCAGTTTAATAATATTCTGAGAATTAATTTATTTTTAAAAAATCGTATAAAATATATATATTTGAAATCCGAAAATTCTAATAGTTAAATCTCGATTTTCCGTTCAGAGTTAGGAATCAAGAGAGTGACGGTTAATAGAAGTGTAACAATCAATATTATATCAGGTCATGCCAAAAGTAATGTCAAAAGTAATAACGTTAAAGTTTGAAAAGATAAATCACTCGCTAATTTAATAAAAAAAAAAAAAAAAAAAATACTCTTCTAACGGTTTGAAGCTTTAAGAATTCGTGTTTAGACAAGCCGAAGCACGTTTGAACCAATACAGTTTAAAAAACGACATTGCTTTTGGGGATGACCTGATATTAAAGTCTCCTGTTGCTGTTCTGTGTATAGATTTAAATATAATTGTTTATATAATATTAATTAAACAATATTCAATAAATTTAGGACCAAAATTTTGATTCAGTTTTGAATGTAAACAGTGGCCAATAAATAAATCTAAACTTTTATGTCATAATGAATTCGATTATAAAAATGTTAATAAGAAAAATCTGCAACATGAACAGCAACATTTTAAAATTTAATAAAAGGTCGAATCCCATCCTCCATCTGAAGGCTGACCTCATCAGGGGTGTGGGCCTCCCTTGGTGGGCACTGGTATGCCCTTACTCATAGTATCCGCTGGATGGAAAGCATTATAAAATCCTACAGAAACAGCAGATATTATATAATATAAACTCAAAAAAAAAATTAAGGAAATATGTTCTTTAATTAAGATTATTAAATCAAATTAAATGTCTTAAAAAAATTTAATTTTTCATTATTATTTTTAAGGAAAATAATTCATATTTGGATTTTTTCTATATCAGATATTTTCTTATTGTTATATACGGAAATTATACTAATATTATATATGAATTCGTTATTTTTAAACGAAAATTTACGATGTATAAAATTATCAAATAGCTAAATTAATTCATAAATTTCTCCTTTCTGATTTAGCACATCAGAATCATCTCAGTTCGTTATAAAAATATTTTAATGTAAAAAGGACAAACTATATCATTTCCAATAATTATACAAGGACAAATCATTTTAAAATGAGGACAGTTTGCGTCATATTTATAAGTCTGATGCCAGTGCTATAGCAGTTACTAAGTGTTTAATATACGACATTGATTGCCGATAGAGAATATGGAAAACAGTTGTTTGTCCCATAGTCGGTGAAATATCGATCTTAATTTATCTTTCTGCTCGATCTTCCCTTGTGCTATTTTTACGACATCGAGATCAAAACAATCCTCAATTTTTTTCGATTTTTAATTTGAATTTAAAATTGATCTTCTGTTTGACTTTTTTAAACATTTTTCTAATAAATAAATAAATAAATAAATTAAAAAATCTTGACCGGAATATTTATAACGTAGTTATTCTGTAGGTCTGCTGTATAATAAAATTTTTTATCATAATTCTGTTGCACATTCTTACATAAAATCAAACTGTGTGTATTACTAAATTAAAATATGTTTTCTATATAACGAAACAATGTTTTCTGAAATAATTTTATTTAATTTTTCTTGTTTTTTACATTTCGTATCAAAAAATATTGCGATAAAAGTGCGTAAATAACTTTCTAAGGGGAAAAATATAGTAATTATATTAAAATTCTTTATTCTAAAAATTCACAGCATAGAAATACTGAATCAGTTTAAAAGATTTGATCACAGATAGAGTCGAGAAAGAAGAAAATTTAACAAAAAGAATAAATAAACAGTTTGCATAGTTAGAATAATAATTAAATCAAAATTATCCATAATTAAAGTTGTACTAACTCTGATCATCAATACCGATGATCTGAATTTTTTCTGAATATGAAATATCATAAATACAGTATTGTGTATAGGGCAGGAGTGGCCAAGCTTCGTGTCATTATGACCCATTTAGGAGAATCTCAAATAGGAAGGAATCCAAATAGGAGAATCTCAAATAGTTTCTCTTTGGAGATTCTCCATTTAGGAGAATCTCCAAAGAGAAACTGATTGAGAGCCGCAATCAGTTTCTCTTTGGATCAATGAAAGCCGCATCAGTTTTTCTGAGTAGTTTTAATAATAGTTTCAAAAATTGTTTATTATATGTTTCAAATGCATTTATTTCGTGTAGATGAATACTATCTTTTACAATAAATACACAAATTACATGGTATGGAACCACACTGAAGATACCAAAGAGCAGAGTGTGGCTGGCGAGTCGCAGTTTGGTATATGGTATCTAATTTTTGGAAAAATTATAAAATATTGGGTCATCCCAAAGGTAATGTTATTTTTTAAAAACTGTACTTGTTCAAACATGCATCAACTTGTCTACACATGAATTTTTAAACCTTTCACAACGTTGGAAGAGTGTTATTGATTCAAATGGAGAACATATACTTGATTAAGTTAACAAATGATTTATCTTTTATATTCTTTCAAAAAATTAATGCTAAAAGCGATATTACTTTTGGGATGACTCGACATTACAATCAACTACTTATAATTTTCAAATGCAAGTTTGTTTCTCCATAAAAATTGCTAAAAAATCCCTATATTTATAAAAAGTAATAATCCTTACTTTTGATATAAGTTAATATAATTTTATAAGATAAATTTCATTACTCCTTTGTCAAAATTTTAAATAAACTTTTATCGATGGTAAGTAGTCATATTTTTTTTTTATTTTTATATAAAATATTTTTTCAAATCAGAACAATTTTATTTATGACGATGGGACAGAACTAAAAATGTCGACTTTTTAAATTTGTGATCAGCAGCCATCTTGTAATGTAACCTCGTGTGAACTTCAAAAGCAATTGATACTATACGTATATGCTGTTATATACATATATTCTGTTTATCTTTAAATATTTTAAACATATTAAGAATGAGACATCAGATCATTCAAATTTTAGAAAAATGCTTCTCATCAGCTAACGCTTAAATAATAAGAATGATCTTCCAGACCGTTTTTAAGAAATTTTCACTAGGTATCCATAAACAGGTTACCTAGGATCGCTCCTTTGGGGATATATTTTTTTATAATTGAACACTGGCCAGTAAAAATAACTTAATATTATATCGAATTAATTTATTACCGCACTTGATTAATATATTAAAAATATTGTATACGGTATTTTCAAGTTTTTGATGATGAAAGCCGATCCATTATCAATGACCATAGAGGCCATTTTGTTCACATGGGTGTCCATTTGGACACGCAATTCTTCAAAAATGACCAGCGATTTTATAAAATTTAAATAATTCTTAATTAATTTATTTTATTTCGCTGGTAGGTAACAAGAAAATTGATTGTATAGAAAGAGTATTTTTATAAAAAGTAATTAAAATCATTAAACTTGCCTTCTTTATTAAACAGAAAGATAAATATATTAATTAATTGGAATTAAATCATCGGAAATGATAATTAGGTTGTATAGAGGTTTTTTTTAACAAAAATAAAAATAACAACACTTCGTTATTCGTCTTATCTCTAAAAAAAAAGAAGTCATTTTTATATCTTCATCAATTATTATATCTTACTATATTTTTAAAAATATTTATTAATATCATGGCAATTGTTTAATTTATTTAAGTAATATATAATTATTATAAACTCATCACCGGATTTATAAAAATTATTTTTTAATCTATACAGTAATCATTTATAATATTAATTAATAAATACCAATATGTGATTATCGAGATAATTAATTGATTTTTACAGTAATTAAAATATCTATAAACGGTGGCATGTCATTTAAGGATTTAAAAATAATAATAACTTCTTTTAAGATTTTAAACATTATCCTAATATCATAAAATTAATTGATATTAAAAGATAATTTTTAATTTTCTTTTAGTATAAATCATTAAAGGAATTGTCGTTATTCTTTTGCTTAATTTAACATAGTAATACTGTATTTTTGTTAAAAAGAATAAAAGTTTTTCTTAAATTCGAACTTTATCATAAGTGTTTGCACATATGCTTTCCATTTCTCATAAATTTATCTCGAGATCACCGTTAAGTTGTAATTATTTCAGTGTGGTTTGCACAAAATTTATTCTCTTACGAAACCACTATTTAGATACAGACTTTAATTATTTAACAAAATATTTAAGGTAATTAATAATAAATTTTGTTAACTGTCATTATTAATAATAGATTAATCAACGAACAAATTAAAATTTGTAACTTCACCGAAAAATTTTGATGACTTATCTCGTATTTTGGTAATGAATTTATGAGCGTGTGGGTTCGGAAAGTATAAGTGAAAACACATTTTGTTGTCGAAATGTTTGGAATTAGTTGGCTAGATAAAAGCTTGTTGTCATTGTTGTATTCTCAGGTGTTGTTGATCCCATTCTAGGATTATTTTTACCACGTTTTCCTTAGTTTGTATTCGAACTTCTCTTTGTTTGCACTTATACGATAGCTGTTCCAATGAAAGCATTTCAATAGATATTTAAATAAATATATATATATATATACACAATTAAACTTTTCCAAACAATAGTTTCGTGATTTATATTAACAATATCTGATTTATATTAGCCTACTTACGAAAAGAATTCACAAAAATAAGTGTCAAGGTTGGGATAAATCCTTGTGAATTAATTTGATGCTCTATTAAATTTTTGAAAAAAAAAAAAAATCGATAATTGTAGGATTAACAAATATTAATAGCTTAAATAAAATAAAATAATAGTTTATTATAAATAATGTTTTTATTTATTTATTTATATATAATTTAAGATACAGTGAAAATAGTTTTCACTGAAGAAACAGAAATTTCGAAACAATTATTAAGTACAAACCTTAATTAACTAATTAATTAAAATACAAAAAAAATGAAAAAAAAAGATTTAGATTTTATTTATAATTAAATCTAATAATTTAGCAGGATTTTAAACATTTGAGTCGCATATTATTTCGCAAAACAAAAATGGTAATAAAGTTTGTCACTTCATAACCGTCAACAAACATCTCGAACAAGCGTTACTCAGCCAATGCTCTATAAAAATACTTAAAATGCGCTTCTTAAATTAATTTAATCATTAAAAATCACTTTTTAAAAGGAACTTCGATTAGTTTTCCAGTTAGAAATGTGATAATATTTTTCGCAGATAAACTTCAATCAAACTGAAATTCAATATAAAGCTCAAACATTCCGTTAATTATCATGAACAGATTGCGAAAGAATGGAAAACTGTTATCACTTTCGACGTGAATTAAAAAGTCTATTTAATCATATTTAATACACCTGAAAATCTGAGGTCGATGCACATCTTCGACGTTCCAGTAGGTGCAATCTTATTTTTTTAAATTTTATCGATTGCGGCCAGATAGGTATAAATAATCGATAGCATCATTTTCAATAGATTAATCTCTCGCTTACAGATTTTTATGCGAAATTTTTATCATTTTTTTCTCCCTTTATTATAAAAATACAAAATAACCAGAGACCAGTTTGATGGCCTTTGTTCCTGTATATCGAATTCAGTGAGTTTGGTTCTCACTGGACTTGAACTTTGCCCATCAACTTTAATCCTCTGTTTGTTATTAATGAGGAAATTGTGTTGTTTTTGTCTTTCAAAAAAAAATTTAGTTATCTACTTATATTTTAGCTTATTAAAAAATTATATTATCAATGCTATAATCATTTTTTTAAAGTTTAAATCTTCCTGTTTGATAGCAAATGAATAACACTGTTAAAAATTTTCTCATTAACTCTTTACATTATCTGAATTTTGAAGCTGAATTCTATATTTTATTCAATAAAGGTAATAATATCGTTAATAAATCTTAACATGAATTTAAATTTTTAAGTTTAAATCTACCAAAAATTAATTAATTATGACATTAAAGTTACGGTCATGGTTTAGATTACTTGTGGATTTAAATGCGCTATCTTAACATTGTTTATCATCAATAAAAAAAAAACTTCATGTTTTTTTAGTTTAAATAAAAATAGAATATCTCCTAAAATGGAGTACATTTAAGTGCATCTGTACTGATGTAATCAGATACGATTTCTTATTTGTAATTTGACACCATATTATAAATATACAGTATCAATATGATTCATTCGACACGATTAAACGAAAGAATTTCAAAACATTTTAAGTTTATTATTCAAGGAACAAAGGAAATTTGTGTTTATGATAAAACTAAATACAGTAAACAAATAATGTTATTATGATTTTACTATGTTTACAAGTACTGTTGCACTCTGCGGAGAAGATAGATTTGATATCCGTGATACGAGTTGTTCCATTTTTTACCAATTGTAAATTTGATGAAAAATAGTTCATTTTTTTTTAAGTTAGAATATGAAAACAAGAATATTTAAATATTTTAAATACAATAATAGTTTGAAGAGGTGTTTTGTGTTTTATTTATTAAGCTTACTACAGTATAGAAATTTTTATCTATACTGTAGTAAACTTTTAAATAAGTAATAATATCTTCCATGTATGACAAATGATTTCAAATATAGTGAATTTTTAATATCCAACACTCTTGCTCGTAGAACCTTCAAAATAAATAAGCACCATCTTCTGAATTTTTAAATATTCTTTGATATATGATTCTCGAGATATCTTGAGGCAGACATGTGACTATTTTTATAAAAAAATATGACTTACAATTTACTAAATAACCATTTTTTCGAAACAATTAAATATTTTGCTATAAGATAATACAGTATTTAAAATTGTTGATGTGTATAACGCATCATAATACCATCTCCATCCCTTTAGAATCACTCCAAGATACCTTTTAGAATGGCATTATTTGATCAAAATATATGAACTAATATCTAATCATAATCTTCTAACAATTTAATTTTTAATTCATTAACATGTTTATTAATAGATTATAATTTGATCGAATTGGGTATAAATATAGAATGACTCTAAACTAATGTTCTCAAACTCATTCCCTTCGAAGAACCACTTTAGACATCTTTGGTTGATTGGGGACCGCATTTAAAATTAATGTCTTAAACGAGGAAAGAGATAGAATGATTTTTATATGAGGCAAATAGGGTAGTATGAGGGTACTCGATCTCCTCGCTGTGGAAACAATGAGGAAAGTGTGAACGTAGAGAGAAAAATCCATCTTGTGTGTGGGTGGTAAAGTTCGAAGTAAATAAATTTTGGTCTCTCTATACCTATTGCCTCAATATAAAACAAATTTCTAACATTGTAATAGACCATAAATGACAATTTTTGTATAGCTGCTTAACTATGCTTGATTGAATACGAATGGTTTTGTTATCTTTCGATTACTAGCTTTCGTGATAGAAATTTTTACCATGGCTCGTGAAGTTGGGATGTAAAGAATCACTCCAATTGAAGTGTTGATTACATGAAATCTGAACCAAACATAGAAGACATTCAGAAAAATCGAGGCAAATTTTTTATGAAATATCTGAAAATTACTAAACTTTAAAGCGTTTTAATAAATTGTATTGAAATTCAGTAAAACGTAATAGATTTGTATATTAGAAGCGAATGTTTTATATCGAAAAAAATTCTATCATTTATAAATGGCTTTATCATTTTGAACATGAATTGCGGCATATCATTAAGAAAATTAATACGCAAATAGTTAAAATAATCGTTCTTTCAGATTATTTGCCTCATATAAAATTATTTTCATTTTAAATACGATTCTTCAACCAAAGACATCTAAAATGGTCGTTTGAAGAAAATAAGTTTGAGACCGCTGATTTAGACAGTGCAGTTCATTCGATAGAACTGGTTACAACAGAGATCAGAACTTTGTAATTAAATAACAAATTTTATAACTAGAAACAATTTTATCAAATATTTTTCTTATTTAATATATTTTTATGTAACTGAAATGTAATTAAATTCATGTAATATCTATATTGGGTAATTAGCTTCATTTGAAAAAGTGAAACTTTTTAGTTGCATCATATTCAATATTATACGTGATATTTTCTATCTGAAAACTGTAGAATGTATAATTTCAAAATTTTCTACTGCATATATTGTGCAGATAAAGCGAATATCCGAGTTCGAAAGGTTATATTACTTTTCAGCAATAACAATCCAAAAGTTCTTTTTTTCCTCATAAAAAAATACATCGTATGAGAAATTTTTGCAATTTTTTTGGTTAAAGATGCACATACTTCCTTTCTGTTTGTAAATAAATTCCATTTTTTCTCGTTGTTTTTAAAAATAGCTACGAATTTAAATTTATTCGCAATAAAATATAGTGTGTCAAGTTCCTCCTCTGTCCAATCATCCAGCCAGCTGGACATTTTTCACGATTTTTTTTAAGGTATTTTTACTTGGATGAATGAACTCAGCCAATTTGTTCAGACGGCTGTATGTCTCTTCTTTTCCATGCATTTTTTTCTGAACACTTCACGGCACTGTGAGCCCTACAGTACCAACTATAATACAGCTGCTCCCACTCCATCGACATCTAGTGAATGTGCTCACAGAAATGGTGAGTTTTTTTTTATAGTTTTTACAGGAAAATATCTGTATATGAGAGTGAAATTATAATGAATAGTAACCCTAGACTCTAACTACTGTATTCCTGTTTTCAAGGCTGCAAGTTTATCATAGTGGTAACTATGTAAATTTTTCAATGAAATTTTTTTGAAGACTTTTGTATGTGTTTCTATATCTGAAATAAAATTTCTATTAAATTTCCTTCAGTGGTTTTAATTTTGGACTGAGGAGGATAAGATAAAACAACAAAATAGTATTAATTTATTTATACAATCGCGAAATTAATGTTTTTAAGATTAAATCATGAAATATTCTTTAACGATAGGAAGAACAGTTTCAGTTTCTTTAATCTCTTCTTCCATTGTCAACGAAAATCTTAACATTTATTTTTAAAACTGTTTTCCTATTGGAACAACATGACTTTTTCTCCAAACGGTTCATTGGATGTTCTTAAAATTTCAATAGCTTCACTCTTTTGAATGGGAATAACATTCAACAAAGTATATATACCATCAAAGGATGATTCAGGTATTGCATTAAGATCCTGAAAAATCATCCTAACTCGTAAGATATATATATATATATTTATCATTCTACATGATTATTTGAGAAAATTCCTAGGCATACTTTAAACAGTTCAAGATAAAGCATGAAACCAAGTTTCAATATACTGCATATAGTTCAAATACTTGTCGTAAGCATCATTATGCAAAACTATATTAAGATAATTAATGTGATGCCATATAATTATTGGAACTATTGTGTTGTCTGTATTAAATAATTTAATATCATTTGCATATCCAAATTATCTAAATTATAGATCGAATTAAATATAATGAATAAATAAGATAGAGCTTAAGGACTTCCTATATTTGTGAAGATTCAATCTGATAATGGTTGCTGGATTTCAATTTACGAGATCTGGAACATAAATATTTGATAATCCAATTTTTTATAATCATTGATCAAAATATTATAAAGAATATTCAGATATGATAGAAAGCGGTTGACATATCAAAGTACTCCACAAACAGTTTCTACCTTCAATGCTTTATATGATAAATTTACAAAACATGTAACCATCAATAATCCTTTTATTCTAGTTTTAAATTTAAATATCAGATTTATATAGGGCCCATAAGGCAAATAATAACATATTAATCCTCTACTTGCAGGACAGGATAATATGCCTGAGTCGGCATAAAAATCTGTTTTCTCCCTGAAAATACAAATATTATAATAGGCCCTAATTTTATTTTAATAATAGTAACAACAAAAAATTAAGGAAGATAAAATACAGCATATTGATTAAGTAAGTAATGTTATACTTCTAGGATATAATAAACAGAAATTTAAAAAAACATAACTTGTCTATATATAACCATACCGAATTATTACAACTCTGTTAATTTTATGAGTAGGCCTATGTATGTAGTCATATAAGAAAATATTTAATAGTTTTGACACATTAAGTTAACTTTTTATATACATATTACACTTTCATACGTATGTATATATATATATATAAAGTCCATCGAAGAGAATAATAAATATTAAAAGTAGAAAGTTATAATAGTGGATCCGAAATGCATTAAAAAAAGGTTGAGAATACTAAAAAATATATTCATAGTTTTTTTAATGTCTGAGGAACATGTTTTTATTGAAAAGAATTTTACAATTTAGTAGCTTTAAGATGAAATTCATATTTTATCAGAATTATTTAGTTTGGAATTATAATGATAAACATACACACTAAAGATGTTGAAGCTCTAGCTGATGAGCTAAAACTAAGGGAAAGCTCGAGCTACTTGAACTTTTTTGATAAGCATTTTGAGCCACCAACTCTAATACTGTACACACTATATCCATAACTAATTCATGAATATATGCATTTAGATTTCTTATATGAGATACGCTTCAATTATTTCCATAATCTTCTGATGTTTTGTTGTTAATAAATATTGTTCGAATCTGTATCTTCTTTTTATCTTGACATGGAGTTTGAACTATTTCGTTGTTTGCATAAAAATGTAAAATCCTAATACGGTAATATCAAAAAATTTTCCATTTTTAGTGTTTAAAGTAATTTGCGTTTAAATTTTTCTTGTTTTTTTACTCATTTAGTAAGGATAAGTAAAAAAAAAACAATAAAAATTCTGACATGGTTACATTATTGCAGATTTATGAAATAATTAAAATAATTTTGATATCATAAAAATAATTCCATCGTAATAATAAATACGTAAGAATTTTTATTTGTTGGCAAAGAAAATTTACAACTAACATAAAGGCATTTTGAAGAGAAAATTTTTAGAAATAAACGAAGTGGAAATATTTGAATTATTTTTTATTAAAAACTGTTGTGTATCATTAAATCATTAAGATTATGTGAAGCATTAATAGTTACCCAAAAAACGACACCTTTCAGAATATATGTTAATTATTTGTTCATTTTTTTATCATCAACAAGAAATGCATTCCGAACCAAGGCTGGCTCGACATACGATCGAGCGGAGTGCCCACTCAGGGCGCCGATGTTTTAGGGATACCAAAGGGCACTGGCGCATTTTATGTTTTATTATTATTATTATTGTAGCAAGAGAATTATCTTTTACACATAATTTAAACGGTTAGTGTAAATTAAATTCTATTCTGCACGATTAGATCCTTCTAATCTCTCAGGATAGAATTCTCTAGTTACGATTTTGATGATGAGCGGTATGGGCAACTGTCCAGCTCATCATCAAAACCATCAAAACTGTGACTTAAGACTTGAGGAGGCGCAACAAAAAATTTTCGCTCGAGACGTTAAAAGCTCTAGACCCGGCACTTCTGCTTCAATTTGATAAGTGAAGGAGAATAAAATACAATATAAGCAAAATATTTAAGTAGTATGAGCTTAAATATTTGAGAAATCCTCCAATAAATTAGTGTTAAAACACATGTATAAACAAAAAATTCTTAAACATTTAAAAAATATTTTTATCTAAAATTTGAAAGTAATTTTCATAATAATAAAGGCAATATCAAAATATAACAACATTAGTATTAAACTTTTTCTTGTGTGTATAGCAGGCTTAGTGACAAAATTTTGATTGACTCTTTCCATTCAAATAATGTTAAGGGAACTAACTTAGGCCAAATTTAGATAATAAATTTCTCAACTTCATATAAAATTTGAGTGTTAGGAAAGGCAAGAACTTCTTATTACAGATATATAGGATCGTTATTAGGGATTGGAGCATTTCAGCATTGGGGATAGTTATGGTTCTGAAGAGATCCATCCCTCATTAACGGGGTAGATATTGATGCTGATGATAGTTAGGAGCGAGTTTACAGAATGGAGGAGGTCAGCATCTGAATGTTTTGTATCGAGCAGAGTTCCAGCCTCTTTATGAAGCAACTAGGCATTGGGAATAGTTAGAAGAGTAGAGATGTTATTAATGGAGGGATCTCGGAATTAGTGATGGTTAAATCAATATTAGAGAATGAAAAAACTCAAAATTTGAAATGATTTGTGTCAACCAGAACTCCATCCTCATGATGAAGTATTTGAGATGTTTTGTATAGGACAAAGCTGTATTCTTTCGCATTCTGTGATGGAGCAGCTTGGCATCTGAGATAATTACAGTAGTAGTTGAAACCCATCTTTCATTAAAGGATGAATCTCAATATTGATGAGGGATAAACCCGAGTGTTGGATGAGCTTGGAGCTTGGAGATGATTTGTTTCGGATGGTGCTCCATCTTGGTTATCGAGCAATTCAGCATCGAGGGTAGTTAAAAGTTGTATAACAATCTATCCCTACTTAAGGAATGACGTTTGTCTGAATGCCAAAGATTACGTTTATACAGCACATAGTGATGCAAAACACAAATTATAAAATTAAAAAGTGTATTTATGAAAAATTAATAACAATTTCTCTCAAGTTAGAATAACAGTATCTAAACCTGAAAATTATCTAAGTTAATGTAAATTTAGTTCAATAAAGTTAGTTTTAACAAATTTCTTTATTATGAATAATACATGCTAAATTATATAGTTATATATTTCAAACATATTTTTATAAAAATAATTGGGATGAAATTCATTTCATATAAATTCATTTATCATTAATAACATATTAACTTCGCAATTCTTATAATCATTTGTAAATTTTATTTATTTATTTATTATAGATTTTGCATCATTTGAAATCATAATTTCCAGATAAATTCCCAATATATATATGAAATTTAAAGATACAAATAAAAAATGATATCAAAAATAAATCTGATTTGAAGCAAAAAATCTTGATTTTTGTGTTAAAATAATTATGATTAAAACTAAAATATTTTTGGTATCAGCATCAAAATACTGTATGATCAAACTCATACAGTATTTTGATCATACCAAAAATATTTGTCCGGTTACATTATTAGTTTTTTGGAAACATTATAGATAACATGACGTTATAAATAATAATGCCATGCTACATTATTGTTTGCAAAAAAATAAGCTTATATCCTTTATAAAATTTTGGATGGAGATTGGAAATTTGAATTATTTCGGTAATTTTTTTTAATATTTTGTTAAAATAAGAAAGATCTTGTATTTTTTATATTTTACAGTTAAAAAAGTATTTAAATAACCAGTGTTCAAAACAAAACAAGTGGTTCGTGTTGAGTCTCATAAACAAGCTTTTCCTGTTAAGGATGAGGAATCATTTTCCATGTAATATTTAATATTGACTCTTTTTAATCGTATCAAGAGTGGATATAGATAAAATTCGTAGGAGGGGCCCCTAGGAATTTATATTTTTATATATAAAACATGAGAAATGGCTTCATCATTCTTTTATTAATTGATCCTGAAATTTCAAATTTGGCAATTTATGTCCTATTGAATACCATTTTCTAATATAAATGTGAGATTAATAACATTTAAAATAGTGATGGCTCCAGAATTTCTACATAAATGTTTAAGGTTATCAAGTGGTTCTAAGGGGACTGATACTTAATGGGTTTACATAGTATGCACACTAGTTTCGTTTATATTATTGTTTTTTTTTTTTTTTTTGAAGTGGTTTGAGGGCTAATACAGATTATGGAAGGTAAAGTCCCAAGTTATCTCTTGACGTCATCGCTATATAGCCATAATAATCTGACAGTCTCAATGTTAAATGAGTTTAGAATCGTGGATATTTTAAAGTCTCGAAACAAAGTATAGGACATTTATAGTAATCCCGGATTATAGGAATATTTATGGACACACTTCAAAGTAATAACGTACTTAAATATCTTAGATTCTACCGCATTAAACAGCGCTAAAATCATTTTATATTCGAGAACACAACAGAATTTTAATATTAAAATTAAAAATAAAACAATATTAATCATTTGAAAAATCAAAAATATTTATTTAATCTAATGCAATTTATAAACATGCTGTTGAAATCATCAAGGAAAGTATTTGTTTTTTTTTTTTTTTCCTCTTTACAATTGTCATACAAAACTTTATTTTATATTTCGGAATCGATTTATTAGCAGCAGAAACAAGTTTTGAGATAGCAACAGCTGACTCGATTAAATAATTTATCAAATTAAATGGCTAAGTTTAGTCTATCCGACATAATACAAAAGAGAGTTCGACTTTAGTTGCAAACATTAAAAATGAAAATACTGTACCGCATTAATCATTTATTATTAATGATGTTACAAAACAATGTCAGGTTCTGAAAATCATTTTGTGATACCGATGGTACAGTTTTTTTATTTCTGCATAAATATGCAAAAATCAAACCAAAATATCGATTAGTAACTTTATTCTAGCTACTTTAATCGATAGTTTTTGTGAAAAAATTATATATACAAAAGCTTTATAATTTATTTTGGATGCTATGTCAGAACTGTTACAGGTAGATGGAAGAAAACCTACTTGAACACGAACAAATTTTATTAATATCGTGGCTCTAGAAAGATTATCCAAATTTCGTTTACCAAGAATGAAGATTTTATTCAGAGTTTGTAAATTTCAAACATTTAATCTTCAGATTACAGATTTAATATTCAAATCTCTAGATATCTGATATTCATCCTAACTGCGGATGGAATTTTTATTACAGTATTTACATCATGAAATGATTTTATTGAAACTATTTTCATCCCTAACTAGAAACATCTATGTGAATGAATGGAAAATGAAAATTGCAACTAAAGTTAAATATAATATAACAGCAGTTCTCAACTAGTGATACACGTACTACTAGTTCCCAACTAGTGGTACCTGTATCACTTGTTGAGAACTGCTGTTATACAAAACTGTTGTGCAAAACTATACACGTACCACATTTATAGATAGAAAAATTTATGTTGATAAAAACAGATTCTCTTTTCATTATCAATGCAATGCAATTTTTTTGTAGTAATAAATAAATTTTTAGTTTATTTAGAGTTTATTTTAGATAATTCAGCAGAAATATTTTATGTTAGTAATATGTAAAAATTAATTAGTTTTGTTTATGAACGTATAAACATGTTTGCATAATATGTAACAATATTTTACAAAAGTTTGCAAATAAGGTATATAGAATATTTTTAAATAATTTTTAAAAAACTTGTGATGAACGTTCAACAAAAAGTGAAAATCTTACCTTGATGGACCTCATCCACTTGTAAGTGAGAAATTTTCTAATCAATAATTTACGCATTGAATCCTATAGACTGTTTTATTTTTATCCTTTTTTAAATTTAATGTACTTTTATTTTTGGAAGTTAAGAATAATATTTACATATATCCATAGGATGATTACACAAGATCATAATATTCTCTTTAAAGTATAACAGAAGTTGAATATCGATGACTTCACTGATTCAACACATAATTTTCAGAAGGATTTTTGCTTCTTAAATGCAACTTTTAAAATGTTTGAGTTAGTAAAAGATTAATAATGTAAAAATCATTGAAGGAATTATAAATTATTTAATGAGAATTATCATCAAAAATATTCTCTCCACGCGATTTATTTATTTTAAATTTTAGCATTATGAGAATACGGAAATATTAATGAACTACACAATTCTGCTAAATACGAATAGTTGACTAGAGCCAAAATTATGCTCTTTACTATTGGCATATTTTTATTCCACAATAGTTGAGTTAGAGCTTATCAAACAACTCTTGTAAATAATATCGATTCGTAAATGGCATATTAAGGACAAAGCTGCATTACTAATCGTCTTCAATCGAAGAAGAATTATTGATTGAATCTGATATGATCGATTTGATCGAAGGTTATCGTACTTTGAACAGTTTGAACAATTCTCATAATAGTGCTTATCTTTATCATATATATAGGAGGCTTTATTTAAAAATTAAATCAAAAATTTAAAACAGAAAAATCTAGTACACCATTTTAGAGATGTATCAAGAGATAAGTTTATGGTATTTAAAAAATAATTTGATGGATATTTATTATGCAAAAATTATGAAATAATTATATACAAAATATATTAAGAGTAAACAATAAAAATAAATAAAAACGAAAATAATAAAACTATGTTATATGCTAATAAACAATAATTAATTAACTATATAGAGACTACATTACAGAAAAGGATATAATTAAATATTCTTAAGAGTATAAATCAATAAAAAATATTTTGGAAGATTGTAAACGACTCTAGACACTCTCTTTGTTATCCTATCATAATGATCCCTAGTTTGACAATATTATCTGAAACAATACTGTTTCTAGAAAAATTCTATTTATTACAGAATTTTTCTAGAAACAGCATTGCTTCAGATATCATCAAACTAGAGATTATTATGATAAGTTAACAAAAAATATGCCTAGAATCGTTGAAAATCTTTCAAAATATTTTTTATTGATTTATACTCCTATTGAATATTTTGATTAGTTAAAATAATAAATTACTGTATCTAATTTAATAAACGTTATGCAAAATAATACAACATTAAGTAAAATCGCAAAATTTCTTTCTTCTTTAATTTTAATTTAATATATAAAAAGGGATTGATATTTTATTTATAATTGTGTATATAAATGTAAATCGAAGGATGTAAAATTTACTTTTCAGCTGTGCGCCCATCTCAGAATAGTCCAACAACGCTTCTACTTCAAATGCTGATACGAAGAAAAACTATAATAAAACAAAAATACTATTTTATTATATTAGTACAATATTCTAAAATTAATAAAAAGTATATATAATATACTATATTAATTTCTATTTAATTAAAAAATTTTCAAATATTATATAAACATTTTGCAGTCAAACCCCGATAAGACGCCACCATTCGTTTGGGGACGATTTTGGCGGTTAATCGGGATTGGCGGTTTATCGAAAACACATGTAGTATAGAAATGAAAATGAACTCCGAATTTATTAAATTTAATAAAATACAGTACATTTATACTTAGTATTCAAACTTAACAATTCTAAAAAACTGTTTACTTTATAGTATAGTATACGTACTGTATATGTACAGTTCTAAATACTGCAGAAAACCTGTACTGTACTGTACATCTGCTGTTCTGATCTTCTACTTTGAATTCTGTATAAAATTCAATATACACAGTTTACTGTACAGTATCCTTATTTGCTTTGTACCCAGTAAACGATGGAATCGATCTGGTTCTTATGATCTTAAATTTTCTACAACCTAGGTGTATACCAGGCTTAAAGAGACACATGATTAACCGTTAACTCTATCTCTCCCATCCGCTGGTTACAAATGAATCCAGAGAGCTTTTAATACTGTATATACAGTACTGATGAATTTCGGGATGTAAGTCACCTTATAAGCGAATTAACGAGGACAAATACAATACCAAAAGGAATATTTGTTTAGACGTTTCTACTGGCAGATGGCGGATGGCGTCTTATCGGGGTTTGCCTATTCATTAACATAGGGAAGATCTGTTCTGGCAAATTTCTTGGCGGTCAGCGAGGATGGTGGCTTCATGGCGGCGGCGTCTGATCGGGGTTTGCCTAATCATTAACTTGGGGAAGAGCCATCAGACA
>WUQG02122126.1:0-24839 GCA_011317285.2 Androctonus mauritanicus | reverse complement strand
ATTAAAAGTCCGAAAGCGTTTTACAAAATAAATGTTTAATGTATATTACTTGCTTTTGGTGCTATTTTGTTGAAATTCATAGTTATCATATCTAAATTGTAACAAAAATCCTAATTTGTTACTACGATTATCTTTTTTTGTTTTTTACATATTAGAAGTTTTCGATGGGATATCATTTACTTTTTTTTTAAATGATGATAAACATACATATATCAAATATAGTTGAAATTGATTGAATGATACATGTAGACGAATTCAAGATGAAAGATCTCCTACTCTCTTCATTTTGGCCAGGTGGGTTGCATTTTTCAGAAAGCTTTAAATAACCAAAGTAATATTTAAATTCTGGATTTTTTTCGAAATTGGTTGAATAATGTATTCTCTAAATATTTCTAGAAAAGAGAATCATCCTCTTCTACACCTTTTTAATTTTAAAAAACTGGGTCAAAATTTTCAGGCAATGATAACTGAGCTATGGTATGCCAATATTCCAAATTTAGCCAAAAGCTATTAAACAATGCAATAATGAAGGGGCATTTTTGGAAAATGGACCTGTCGTTTCCCCTTTTATCTTGGCCCAATTGTGCTGAAATTTTCAGGGACCTTAAGCTAAGAAATATTTCAATTTCATTGATATTGGTTGAATGATACAACCTATAAGAGGTGTCTGTGGAGAAGAAAAATGATGCTTTTTCTCGATTTTTCAATTTTTAAACTGCTCTAGTTCATTATTAATTGGATGTGAAATTAACAAATTTGGCAGTCGATATCTATCAAATACTTTTCTCGAATGTAAATTGTCAGATTAATAATAATTAACTTAGGACCAAAGTTGAGTTGAATTCTGGCTGTAATGACTCTGGTAATGAGAATCAGTCAGTGATTACTATACTTTGCTTAGAGTCACTGCCATCCTCTTGATTGATCAATGTGATTTACATGTGCAATGGTCTGATATACTGACATTCTTTTTATGCCTTGTTTCTATAGTACATTTGTGTTTAGATTTATTGTGATAATGGTAGTGTCGTGATAAATATTGTTAGAACAATCCATAAGTTTAGAAAATTCCAGACTTTCTACTATGATTCGACCCAAATCCCTATTATAAGTTGAGGATTACCTGTATATGCTTTGTGGTGGTGATTAAATGCTACCCTCATACAAAATTATTTTATTTAGCATATTAATATGAAAATATTGATTAAAGAATACGTTAAAAGAAAATTATTTGAATTTTTAACCTTTATGGCATTTTTGGCTCCATTTAAAAACAACAATAAATGCTGACCATGACTACAAATAAAATGAAAAATGTTAATTATCAGAATTATAATTTATGCAGTTCTTACAACACACAAACACAAAGGGTGAAATGCCATACTTACGGGCAAAGTTCTACTTCCAAATATCTCTCGTCTTTACCCAAGAAAAATACTTCAACAACTAAAATTATACATTTATTTCAGCTACTTTGACACACCCATTTTTTATGCTATTAAATGTATATATATATACCTTCGTATTCCCATAATTTAGGAAAAGGTTGGCCATACGTTCCTCCAGGTGACGGTGGATCGTTGAAGAAAGGTGCTAGCACCTCTATTTCTACTTCATCTCCGACTGCTTCATTGAGAGTGATTTCTATTGAATCGTGATCGATCGGAGATCCATCCCAAGTAGTAGTGATCTCATATTTCTTCCTTAAAAAAAAAAATTATATAATTCATTAATTAAATTACTATATATTCCTGATCGGTACCGATATCAAACTTACATCGTCGAAAAAATACGATTGCATTACAGCTCTCATAAAATCTCGTTCGTGACGTTTTGATCGAATCAACTGATTATGATTTGACGTAAATTTATTTTTAATTTCTCCAAGAATTAAAATGTATTTTCGAATTAAAAAGAATGCTTCGACTATATAGGCGCATTCGTCATAGATGCACGAAATGCTCTAAGTATACAATGTGTTCGGGATTGTCAGCATATATACATTCGTATACTTTCTGAGTACACAAAATTATTCCCGTATAGGTAGTACTTTAAATTAATATTGTGTATCCAGATAGCTTCTACAATGAAGTGTCAATGGATATTTATTATTATTATTTACACCGTGTTGTGATCGGGTATACATGCACGACCAATCGGTATAGTATGACGTTACGTATAACTTCCGTGTATTTCATGCGACCATGACGAATTGCACCTTTATATCACTAACAATTAAACTCGAGCATATCGATGAACTCGAGTTCCGTTCTCACTGATTTTAATAGCGCCACCTATAAAGTTTTAAGTAATGCCATTATTATTATTTTTATTTGATATCTAAGAATGAAATTCCTAACGGGAATTAATTCAAATAATAAATAAATCGGGAAAAAATACAGATTTACTTATATATTTGCACCTACGTAGTGTGCGCAAAATTTTGGTAGGATTGCATATACTGTATTGCGAAGCCCGGAAGAAATGGTATCAATCGATAGGGAGAGTCGAGATATGCAAAATATCCCTAATGAACTAGGAGTCAAAGATCAAATGTTAGAGATATAGAGGTTGAAAATTTCACAGTGCATATTGTTTGATACTGTGTTTCGCTTCGCTTCGCTAGTGTGGAGCGCGACGCGTCCCGTTTCCCGTGTTATGTTACCTATGCTACCTAGATGTGTATATCTCGTTAACCTTTGATCTTTGATCCTTAGTTCATTGGGGGATATTTTGCGTGTCTCGATTCCCTTATAGATCGATAACATTTTTTTCTGGGCTTTGCAATGTATGTAATCTAGCCGAAAATTTTATTTCTTCAATTATTTCTATCAGAAATTGTTAAACATTTTAGAAAAGTTAAAATATAGCCCACTATATTTATATAATATTTTCAGAGAGACATTTAAAAAAATAAAATATTAAATAATAGAGTTGATATTTGGCGCATTTTTGGTATAAATATCTATTTCTCCCCCCCTCTTACCTGATGGGAAGCACGGAATGCTTACTATCGCTTGCGTATGAAATATTCCAAATGGTCAAAACTACAAAAAAATAGCCAATTAACCTAGAAAAAAAAATTTATTTGCTGTATATATTTGCGTATGATCTATTCGTATTCCTAATAAAATTAATTTATTTTACTGGTAAAAATTAATGTCTCCTTCAAAAATAATAATAATAAAAAAAACACTCGTAGAATTTATATAAAAGAAATATTTTGAATTAATTTTTTTACATCATTTTTTTAAATAAACTTAAGTATAAAGTCTAAAATTAATTTAATATTTCTTAGCACGATAAAAATTATTACTCGTTCGAATAAAAAAAAAATATGTATATGAAATTTTTCTACATTAAAAAATCTATTATTATTTTTTATAAATTAATTAAAAAAATTTTTTTTAATAAAACAAAAAAAATTTACATTTTTATTTAAAAAAAATTTTTACCTAAAAGAATTTTTTTTTTAGAAAAAAATTCTAAAAAAACTTTATATAAAAAAACAAAAGCTGAAAAAAAAAAAAAAAAAAAAAGATAAATTAACGAATGCTAATTTTCAATAAGATAATTTCTCACGTATCTAGATCCAAAGGCCATTTTTATAAGTTTAATTATACATTAATTATATCCTTATGATAACATGAGAAAATTGATCTTTCGGAACGCCATCTGTTTTCAAGTACATTATTATTTTACACGAGATCAAATTTAAAAGAATTTGTTTAAGTGATTTCTTATCGTAGATAAATGCAATAAATTAAAAAAGTCTGATAGGTAAACACTTACCTGGCATACATTTTATAATAGGTAACTCGAGTAAATTAAAAGTTTTTCGAATAGTCAAATCTTTTATATGAAATTTGTCATTGTTTAATGAATGTATGTAGTTTTAGCTCAGGTTATGTACTAAATCTGAATACATATTAGACAAATAATAAAGGAAAAACTACAGTTCAATAAACTGTGTATTTATATGAAAAGTGAGTTTTTTATTAGTTTGTGTAATGCTAACTTGTATAACAACATATTTCCGTGTATGCTTTATAAATAGAGCATGTAAAAAATTGGCGGGTTGAATTAAATTTTACATTGCTAGAAATTTATTGGTAATAAAAATATACTTTTTTTTTTTCTTAATATTAATCGAAAAACTATTAATAAAATCTTAACCATTATAAATCTTAGCTATATAGAAAAACATTTGTAGTTTTTTACGAATGTTACAGTTCGAATCCGGGTCGTCTGGATTGAATCTCGAAGCATTTCTATACAACTAATCTGCCCGAAAAACGTAAATCATCTCTTTTTTTTCGTTTTTTAAAACTGCTTTCCATCCGGTGGTGAAAGCAGCTGAAAAATATCGAACCGAACATAGAATCATCCTGAAAAACACTGGAGATTTGGGATTAGGAAACTGAACTCTGTTCTTCCAGGGTGGAATCACAACACTCTGCCCATCCGGCCGATTCCGCTAGTGAGATCGGTTGTTAGATAAAAATGTTTAACGAGTCAATTATGGATCTTTCCTGAAAAATCTTCGGAGGTACGGCATCCGAGAATTTAGTCCTGAATTTCTAGGTAGTGAGAAAATAGTTATTTACGCAGCCATCCAGATGACAGGAGAAGTCTATCTTTTTTTTTTTTTTTTTTGTTAATAGATGTCTTAATTTTCCACTAGGGAAGGCGGAATGTGACGGGATTAAATAAGCATTTCCATAGGCTGCCCATTCCTGCAAAGGGAACAGCCAGATTTTGGAATACGGATTGGATGGGCTTGGCCTGGATAAATGACAAATATTTCCATGGTATGGGATCTTAGAATCGAACCCGGATTCTCCAGAATGGAAAGCGTCGGCAGGATGGCCACGTGCCGGATCCGGATCCCCACACCCAGTTTCTCAGGAGGGTTTCGGCCCCCATTGAACCCCATTCTTCAACCTTCCAGTTGATACCATCATGGGTGTTGGCCAGCCTTAATGGGCTTTATAAGTGGCCGCCGCTAGATAAAATATATTTCTTGTGCGATATGGCGGCTTAACTACAATAACCTAACCGAGAGTGAAAGTTGAAGCATTTCCACGCGGCCAATTCAGCCGACAGGAGGAGACTGACTACTAATCAGCACTAGTCAGAATCGCAATGGATCAGTGAAAGTGATGGAAGATGTAATTAACAGTCTATCCAGATCCTCCTGATAAAAATCAGGATGTTGATTCCAAAATCAATTCCAAATCGAGATGATGATGAAGTGTGAAGAATTTTTTTCTGTATGGCTTAAAGCCATTTTTCATCAGTGGGCAGGGGAATCGGGAGAAGTCGCCGGTCCTGGGGAAAATTTTTCAGCACCGTCCTTTTACAATTAATTAGCGCGTAAAAACAAATTTTGGGATGATGTCCTGGCCCTTATGAATCCCAGGTCAGGGAATTTTATCCCATTATCCCCTCTCTCGTCAGCCCTGCTAGTGGATACTAATTGGCGGACATTCCAATGCCCATTACGGACCGCTCATATACCTGATGGTGTCAGCCATCAGGTGAAGGATAAGGTTCAACGGCCGGGCTCAAACACTTCCCGAAAAACTCTGGAAGTATGAATCCGAGAATTTTATCCGAAATCTCCGGTCTGCAAGTTCAGCACACATGAAAAGATCTAAAGGTGTTCTAAAAGATCCCATCTAAAGAAATTATATTTCTTATTTTTGCGTTTCACGCTGTTTCATCTATGTCAGATATTAAGCGGTATCCAGGAGGCGATTTAAATCGAATGGATGAGTCATGGAAATGCTCTTTACTTGTACCTTACTAGGTTCATTTTTCCGAGTCCTACACCTTCGAAATTTTTCAGGAAGAATTCATACGCTGTTCGTTAAACTCTATCTTTCATTTGATGGCTGATCTTACTATTGATATGAGAATAATGGGCATTGGAATGTCACATCGTTTAATAGTTTCCGATTGGAAAGTATCAAGAAATAATACAGAAAGATATAGTACTAACAAGCTCTAATCCGTTCTTTAGTATCAATTCAAATATGGATAACAGTGTAAAAAAGCTAAACCAAACTTTCTGAAAATATAATAATGCTTATCAGGAATGAATTCTTCCATAGAAAACAAACTGGAGTTTTCCCACCTCTCCGACAAAAAAGAGAGTTATTAAAACTGATAAAAATTTAATATTTTCCAAAGTAAATTAAAACATCAAATAATGATATAGAGTATGTATTCCATTATACAAATCCTTTTATAATTTAAATTTATTAGTTAAAATAACCGCATAAATTGTTTTAACTAAATAGAAGGGGGCATAGTATACATTGTAACATGGCGGACAGATACTTGGAAGATTACTCTTCGAGGTAAGATCGGCGGCGCTACCGAATTTCTCTGGAAAAACTACTTTACTAATGATAAATTATGTTTGAATGAATAATTATAGTTGGGATACATGTGTATTTAAATATGCTCGAAGAAAATACTGTTTATTAAACAAATTTCGTGTTTTTTTATGTGACATCATAGTAGGCTTAACAACAGTATATTTAAAATTAATTTAATTTTTAGCTTTCGATGAAAAATTATAAAAAATTATGTATGATTTTTGTTTTGAAATAACTTGGATTTTTAAATGAAACAGAAAATTTTTTCTGATTATTTTTAAAATTGAAATAAATATAGTTGTTTGCGATGTTTGATCGAGTGTTTTCATTATAAATTATAATCAGAGAAAGGATGTTTATCTTAAAATATATAAAAATAGATCATTATTTACAGTTATTATATTATGACTGTAATTATTTATTCATTTAAACATTTTCTAACATTGAAGCCTTATAGTCTTAAAAATAAGAATACAGTATGTAGTTACAAGCATTTATATATAATTTTTGTAATGTCAGTATTTATATGAATGTAATATAAGCATGAATTTGTATTTTAAAATGGTAAACAGAAAAGTGGCAAAGGCAAACAAAAAAATATATGAAATTCGAAAACAAAAAAAAAAAGAAGGTAAGATACGAAGATAAATTTTACCAAAAAATTATAATAAATTCATAAGGAAATGAATTATTATTATATTACGTTTCATTCTGAATTATTGCTAAACCTTTAAAGAAAGAAGACATTATAAAGTTAAGTACTTATATATGAGATAAATAAATTACATAAAATTTAGATAAAAAAAAAAAAATTATACTCATTGATTTGATTACTATTGATTTTATTTAGTATAGAATAAAAATGATCTTAGTTAAGATCAATAATAACAAATACTATAAATTAACAATTTATTATAATAGTAACATATATATTTACTTATATATATATATATATCTGCAAATTAACATTATTAATGGTTTTTGATTTGCATTATTTTTACTTTTGATTTCTTAAAATTTTAATGTTAATAGTTTAAAAGGATTAATTAATCTAGCAGTAAGATTGCATACATTGCAAAGCCTGAAAAAAATGATACTGGTCAATGGGTGGTTGAGACACTCAAAATATTCCTAGTGAACCAGAGGTCAAATGTCAAAGGTTAATGAGATATACAGGCCGAAAGGTAAATGGTGCATACAGTTTGACACTGTGCATGATCTTGCTGCTGTATGCACACGACGCATTTCATTCCAGTGATCCATTATCCTATATATCTCTTTAATATTTGATCTCTAGTTATTAGGAATATTTTGCGTGTCTTGACCCCTTGTCGAGCAGTATCATTTTTTCCGAGCTTTGCAATATATGCAATCTTACCAATCTAGCTGTCTATCAAATCTGTATTTCAGTCTTTGTACAATCTTAATTTTTATTATAAAGTATATATATGGAATGCAGTTTCTTTTTAATAAAATAATATCCAAAAAATAGAGCATTATTATGAAATCATTAAATGAATTTATGGAAACAAAATATATATATATTTATTTATTTAAGATAATTCATAAACTTTAAAATGAAAGTCTTGAATATACCTATTCTTTGATTTATGTAATGCTTAATTTATTTGGTTTTCAGTTTAATCTAATTAAAAAAATAGATAATTAATTTATGTTGTCTTATTTGCAAGATTTTAAATTGGATTTAAAATTTATATATGCAAATGATATATAATAGTCATTTAAAACATAGGAAACATTTGATTTTGAATAATAATAAATAGAACTTATTTCAATGAGTAAAATTATTTGATTTTTAATTTTCAATATGTGTGATTTTGTACGTAGTTCAATTGTTTGCATATTTATTATATAATAAAGTGACAGAAGAGTTAATTTATAAATGCAAAAGATACCAGTAATTAAAATTTAAATCTTTTGAGTTGTATTTAAACGATGCTATCCCAGATTGTTTTGCCATTGTATTATTAAAAATTTTTTACTTTTTTGAATTTTTTTTTTAAATGATAATTTATACCTGTGAAAGTTTGTAACTCTGATATTCATAAAAAAGAGGAATACCTATTTTATATTTTATCAGGTTGAGTTTAAGTAATAATTATAATAATGCTCTTTGAGAAAATAAAAAAAAATCTTGTTTTTGGGTTTTTCTATATAAAATACATGTAAATGGCAAATAAAATTGTAAAAATAATAATTTTAATACATTGGAGTCCTTATTATCTATTAGAAAACTTTAGATAATTAAAAACTTGGATAACATGGAAAGCTTGGCATATTATTATTAAATAAACTAGATTTGAATAAATTAACACCATGAAGTACAACTATTTTAACATTAGACTTATTTTTTTTATTGAATAATATGACTTTTATTATATAATTTAAAAGTGAATTGTTATCTATCTCATGTTGATTTTTATTTTAATTTTTGTAATAAAATAGTTGTAAATAGTTTTATGGTATAATTTAAAAGACTTTTAAATTTATTTACAACCGTTTGTTTTTAATATAAAAATTAAAATAATCAACATAAAATGAATGACAATTCATTTCAGATATTGTGGAATTTCGATTAAATAAGACTTTAATTGATTGAGACTCTACTATATTTTAGTTTACATATTAGGCCAAAAGGATTATAGCAATTATCATAATGAAATATTTTTTACTTAGCTTTATAAAAATAAATTATAAATTCCTAAAAGTAAGATTAAAAGTTCAGTTTTTTTTAAACATGTCCTCACTGCTAGCAGGTTAAATCAGGGAATCACACACACAAATAATTATGATATCCTGAATCACTGTTACAGCTGAGGCTGTCAGTTGCAAAATAGTGCAGTGAAATTTGATTTTCAATAGATCTCCAACTTATATGATTAATTCATTCCACAAATACTGTGAAAGTCCAACAATATTTAAATTCAACATATATAAATGCATGCATTGATAAAAGAATAGCTAAATGAAATTTTTATAAGCATAAATTAGAAAATTTAAGCATAAGTGATATTTTTGTAAAAAATAAACTATAAGCACTCCTTGAGTTACGAACTTAATTAGTACATAAGTTTTGTTCATAACTCAGATATTGTTGTTTCTCTCCAAAAATGTAACCAGTCTTCGATTTATGATGGAGTTTTGTTCGAAAAATTTCAGATCTCACTATCATATGTCAAAAGTGATCAGAAGTTGGAAATGCCCAAAATTTATGATTTCTCATTATTTATGGACTAGAACACTATATATTATCTTAATAAACATAAGAATACAAAACTACAAGAATCAGACACAAAAAAGGAAGCATTCCATATATCATACTGTTAGGTCTAGAACCAAACCTCAGTTAGTTACATTGACCAATAGCAGGATTTATTGATCACATCACTATCATAAGTATGAGTTTTGTTGTGAGTTGAGGACTACCTGTACTGATATACTTCTATACAGCTGCCATTCCTTTAGTCATGAACATTCATACAAATATGAAATTTTATTTCAAATTTCACAAAATTTTAAAAAATCTTCAATAATTTTAAATAATAAAATAGAAAAATACTCTAATATAATGTAAAATAAAATTATGTATATTAATTAATATATTATGGCAATATTTCAAGATGGTAGCAATTATATCAACAATTCCTCTTTATATTCAGACTTTATAATATAGAGTATATAAAATTATTTTGGTAAATGTTTTTAAGCCAAAATAACAGCAAAATTATTTCACTACTTTTCAGCCAAAATAACAATAATATAGTAGTATAAACAACCTGATTTATAAACAAAACTTACATATGAATTATATTTATAACTGGAGAAGTGCCTGCATTATATTTTGTAATATATTTCACAATTGGACCAATTAGAAGTTTTTATTTTACAGATTTGAGTGAAAAGTTCTGTTTATAAAGGGAGAGTTTTTTGTGTAATCACTACCATCTTTAAATACTGCTATAATATGTTAACTAACTATGTAATTTTACATTATAAAGCCAATTGCTAGAGCATACTACTATCATAATGTTTAAAATTCTTAGAATTTGAAATTTTCTGAAATTTGAAAATGAAATTTCATTTTTGAATCCTTGTGTACAAGAACAAATATTTGTAACTTGAAGAGCACTTGAATTTAATTAATTTTTTTGTTCATGTTTTATGGAAATTCAGCATAAAAAGATTTAGCTATTCACGTATCTTTGAAATATAGAATTTGAAACTGTATAAGTAGGGGACCTGTTGACCTACCTTTGTATTTGGTACTTCTTAATCTTTACTGCTTTGAAGCAAGGTCTCATAAGCTTGCTTTTTAATTCAGCTCTTTTTTATGTAATTGGTAATTTCACTTTACACAGTATATTGAGAGATATATATTATCACTAATGGATTATTACAGGTATTCCTTAGTTTATATAAATAGTTGGGACAAAAATTTATTATATTACTATATCTTATTTTATTACTATTATTTTTTATAATATTTTTTACTTTTATTTATTAAAATATGTGTGTTATGAGGAACGAAAACCTAAATACTATATATATTTGGGTATAAACTGAGAAATTTTTTGAAAAAAGAATTTTGAAGAAGGGGAGGGACTTGTACATGAGGCTGTCAAAAATTGGGAAATTTTTTAAAGCAAGTAAGATTTGACAGATCACACTTTCCTGCCAGTTGTGTACCTAGCCATATTTATTCCTAACAAAGAGCATTATCTTATTGATTCTTTAGTTTTTTTTATTAAAAATATATGGCTATGTATGGTTGTACTTCTATGTATGTATATACAGTATATAAGCATAAGCTTGGAAGAATCATACTACTAAAGCAATCTCATTGGGTTACATTTGACCATATCATATATTAACTGGGTGATATTATCGGATTACATTGGTTACATCTTTAGTAACTAGTAGCTTCATTGGATTATAATGATCATATGATTATTGCATTTGAAATTAGTGATAGATATCAAATACTATGATGTGTATTATTTTGTTAAAGCTACTGAAATTCCAGATTTTATATTCAAGTAGTTTTATTTTTAGCAGATAGTCTATCTCTAATTTATTGTCTATTATATCTTGTATTACTTTATTTAATATGATTTTTAAGTCAAACTTTGATAGGCTTATTGACTAGATTCGCTTCACATAGTTCTGTGCTATTAGAGATATTGTATGCAAACTATTCTGAACACATTAGTCCAGCCAGTAAATTTTTTCAGTTTTGATGAGAATATTTATCAGATTCTTTAACTTGGATTAAAATTAAAATTTCAATAAGCTTGTGATTTAGCTGATGCCCACATATGTATGCTGCTAGATATGTGTTGCATATAATATAATTGTACTAGAATAAAAAATGACATAAGGGCACCATAATAGAAGTAATTATATTGCTAATAATTTAAACAATTGTTGTATATTTGTTTCCTTATTTTTCCAAACAATAGGAGCAGTGCTCCAGTTCCTATATCCTGAATCCACTTATAAATTGTACTCTTGTCATGTCATGTCCAGCAGCTTTAACTAGATCAATATCCTCCAATACAAATATAACAATATTGATATAAGTATTCCAAAATCAAAACCACTATCAATAACAATTGATTTTAACTAATATAAAATCAATCTCATCTTTTCAGATAAGATTGATTAACTTTGACTGAACAAAACTTTGAATGATTTTCTTGAAATATTAAGAAATAATGAAAACTTTTAACATTAATATTTTCTGCCAAACAAACACTTTTTAATATTATAAAGAAATGCAACTGGATGCAATGTGATAGCTCCAGCTTTCTTTTCATATTATGCTGTGACATTCAATGATGTAAGTCGGGAAGTTTGTCTCAATAGTCATTTTTTTCCCAATACTGAACTGAATTTGAAAATTTTTTTTAAATTATAAAAGAACTTATCTGTTTATTTCAATGAATATCATATTGTCTGTCAAAACTCTGTTGTTTTAGAATAAATTTAGTTACTGCATTTAATGCTTGTATATTAATATTTCTTATTGGATAGAAGCAGAAAAAACATTTTTGATCCATATTGGATCCTCTTTAGCTTCTAATGAAATACCATTTAAAAATTGAAATTTGAATTTTACAAGCATTGTTATACTTATTGCATCACTAATTATGTAAAAGTTAACAAATATTTCTGAGAGTAAGAGAAAAATAAATTATTTATAAGAAATAAATTTCTCTGCTAAAGCATTAAACATAGATACATTGATAAACATTGTAATAATATCAACATTCACTGCTTGCAGCATATAAGTAATCCTATAATTCTATGTGTTAGAGCAGTATTTTCCAAAGTTTTTCTGTGACAGAACACTTCACAAATCCTGAAATTTTTAGAGACCGCCTTGATTATTTTATAGTATAGTTAGATATTAATAATAAATAAATTAGACAAATAAGTATAAGAATTAAGAAAACAAATCAAACATCTATCATTAAATTGTAATTATGTAAAATAATTACAATTTAATGATAGATATTTTTATAACAACAGAAACTCTACTAACAAGCTTATTAATAAGACAGATCCAGCATTGATTAATAATGCTTGGAAATCATGTATGAGACTGCATTAGCAAAAACTTTACTAATATTGCTTAAAGCAAATTGTGTTTATGTTTTGTTTATTTTTATATGAAAATAGATATATATTTAAGTTAGAAATTGTATGTTAAACAATTATACTAATTTTATACTGTTACTATAGTTACTAACGATATGTTAATGTTCGATATTCTTTAGAATGTATCTGTAAGTTAGAAGCTGAAGATGATTGTAATAAATCGAAAGCGCTCCTCCTTTTGAATTTAATATTTTAGTCTATTAACTTGAATTCCTGCTTTAATGCTGACGTTTTTGATTATTTAACTAATCGGCAGTGTAAATGTTTATTTAATTGATTGAGCCAGCCTTTCGAGTGAGAAAAGAACTGAAGAAACTAGTGATACTAGAAGAACATTTCACATTTCTGAGACAATGTAGAATTAATAGTGTCTTCCCAATGCCCATCGATGAATCCGATTGCCAGTAAGATCTAAGAATTTGTTACATAACACAAAGAAACATTGCCTATTGGCCGCCATTACTGATGATAGAAGGGATTTATTTCAATTAAAAAGTTACTTAGAACTTGAAAGCTTTCAAAATGCTACAGTTAGAAATTTAATGAATACTCTTTCAGACTTTACACAGTATATTCAGCAGTTGCAACGAGCTGTCAAAAATAAGTATGTAAAAAAGCTAAAATGGTTAATACATTAGCAACTTAAAAAAAACTTTTTGAATGTAAAAACACATATAACTGTAGATAATATAGTAGTTCCAGAATATATCAATGAGGAACTAAATTTAGGTCCGAATGCCTTAATACAAAATGTCCCAACATGGCAAAATACTGCTATACAACTAGAACCACTTCTACAAGCTTGTAACCCAGTTGCAGTGGACGAAATAAGATGGCAAGCAGCAAACACATTACGAAATACGAACTTTAACGAGTTGAAAACATTGAGAGTTAAAATAAAAAGATCTCAGAAATGGTTAGAAGAAAATAGAATAATATGTGCCAGAGATGATAAGAGTAAAATGATAGTATTAATACGACAAGATACGTAGGATTCTTTTATTAAAAATTTTATAGAGGAGAATAACTGCCAACAATTAAACAATAATCCAACGGAACATGTAGATAGAGAAGTCCACAGAATTCTAAAAGATAATAAGCTTCCAAATTTTCTAAAAGGGGCATCAGTTAGGTCACCAAGACCTCCCGGACTGTTTGCGTTTGTAAAAAGACATAAACAACCTTTAGAAGTAAGACCCGTAGTGGAAAGATTCTCCGCACCCACTTATAACATAGAGAAAAGATTAGCCAAATGGTCGTAATGATAAACTTAAAGGATATGAATATACAACGATCTCCTCTAGGAACCTGATAGATGACATCTTAGAGAAAGGACCTCTCCCTGATCAGGTTTTTCAGGTTTTTGACTTTAAATCTTTATACTCATTGATACGTCTTGAACCTGCCTGTCTCCTCCTATATAGATTTCTACTTCAACACCTACCGGAAGACCAGCGTAACCCAAAGTTATTAAGAGACATTTGCCATCTTCTAGTCCACCAGTCTTATTTTGTGTTTAATAAAAAAATATATTCACAAACCATAGGAGTTCCAATTGGAAGCCCAATGGCAGGAGTCTTAGCCGAATTGATTGTAAGATATAAAGAGGTTGCTATCCTTCCATCTATAAAGGATAATATCATACTATATAAAAGATATATCGATGACATTCTGATTATTATTGAGAAACCAAATCACCTCATGGATTTAGAAGAGAAATTTACTGACAGGCATAGTTTAGGACTAAAATTAATAAAACAAAAAGAGAATGAAAAAGAGATCAGCTATCTTGATCTTAAAATAAAAATAGTACGTGGAGAATATAATTTTAGCATTTTTAGAAAACAACATACATACTACTATTCATCAACGCGGACTCAAATGAATCCTGTATATCAACAGACTGATGAGGGATCTAAACTTCTGAAATTCATATCTAGATCCTGATATACAAATGTCTGTGAATAAAGGCTTTACATTCCTATTCTATTAAGAATCTTTCTTGTCTTGTTCCTGATTGAAATTTGAGGATTTTAAAATTCATCTTTTTGTAACAAGTTATCTATGAAGAAAATTTGTATGCTACTTTATTGTAATGTCTATAATGTTGTTGTTTTCTGAATTATAATGTTTATTTTCTACATTAATATTTTCAATGTTGAAAATTATTTTTACAGCTTAATTTTGGTATATTATATAATTTCCTAATTAACATTTCTTTATTGTCTCAAATTGTTTAAAATTATAAATTGCTTATTAAAAATAAGTTTCTTTTGTTTCCATTTAGTTTAATACTCATTCTTTCTTATTAAGGGTAGTTCTGAATTTTCATGTTTAAATAATAGTTACTCAAATGAAGACTATTTTATTGTATAGGCCTACTTTATACAGTTGAATATTGATTATTTGAACTATCGATTATATAAACCACTGCTACCCAAAATAAAATTACAGTATTTACTTTTAGTGTACTGGTTGTTATGTTAAAGTATTATTCTTATTCTTTAATGCATTCATTTCTCATCATTTATTTGAAGATCTATGCAATATAGCATTGACATAATCTTAATTTGTCATTACAGTAAGTTAATGAATCAGATGTTGGATTTAGCTACTGTATGGACATTTTGGCTATTATTTACAAACCATTTCCTAATTAATTATTTTTTATAAAATTTCATTTTTTAAAATACAATAATTTTAAATAAACTGAATATTCTTATGTATAAGTGGCAAAAAAGACAGCACTTATATAGGTAGAAAATATAGAAAAGTTGGTGAAAAACAAGTTTTTATTAACTGAAGTACTTTCAACTGGACACATAGTTCTCTTCAGCAAGCACAACACAGCAATATAAAATATCTTAAGAATTACAGAAGATCAAATATACCACTTATTCAAAATTTTTGAGTAAGTGGAATATGTATTTGACTAGTTAGCCAATGGTCAGTATGTGCCCAAATACATCAAAAAATAAACTTTTTTTCTTATCTGTCAAATTTGAGATTTTGCTGTTGAACCCTTGTATGCAACTGTAGTTTGTCATCCATAATTAAAAGAAAATATGATAAGGAAATCACATTCATTGGCTCTTACAGATTTAAGAATATTTTCATCCCTGATGGACTAAAGTAGGTAATAATCACGGATGATTATAATTATTATCTTAAAATAAAAATAATTATAATTTCTAAAAAAAATCAAATATTTAAATGCAACCATGAATGCAATGTTTATGTATCCTCAGCACATCAAATACAAACTGAACTCTTGGGTCTGGGAACAGCCAATATTTTTTGATTTAAAATGCCAGAAAAAAAAAAAGAAATATAAAAACCTAAACAGGAAGTAAACTATGAAAATTTAAAACAAAATTTATAATGACGTAGGGATTTAGTTTTCTAAAAGATATGATTAAAGATTCAAAGCGAGAGAAAATAGTAATGACAGCACTTCCAGTTTCATGAATTCCAATGCATTTCGCAAATGTGCAGAAACATGGACTTCACATGCTTATTCCTTTATTATATATGATGATTTTCTGTAACTTTAAGATATATATTTGTGTTGATGTTCAGTCTAAACTGCTGAAGAGGACTGTATATACAGTTGAAACTGCTTCAATTAATAAAAGTCTATTTTTTACCAACTTTTGTGTTTCTGTTTGTATGATGCTGTCTTTTTTACTGCTTATTCACCTTTGAAGGGCAGTAGAGAGAGAATTTGTCTTTTATTATTATTATATATATATATTTTGATTATCTAAACTATTTGATTAATTGAACAACCTTTGTCCCAAGTAGTTTGAATAATTGACAGTCTGCTGTATATAAAATATAGTGTAACTGATATTTTAAATTGTATTAATTTATTTATTGTGCTTATATTTGTATTATTTAGTTTTAAGACTTGTTTGATTTTTATTTCCCATTCATGGGGCTTAGCCCTAAAAGTCATTTTTAAATTTATAGTTTTAATTATTTTACTGCTATAATAGAAATAATTATAGAGGAAGGCCACAGCGTCCTTTACCACAACAACCTCCATTTAAAGTTTATGTGGGAAATTTGCCTCAAACATGTGTTCAAGGTGATTTGGATCTTATATTCAAAAATTTAAAAGTAAGTAATTAACTTTTCATTTTTATTAGTATTAATAATTTTTTTGTATCCATTATATTTATTTTTGAATGAATTATTTTATAAATCAATTTTTATAACAAATAACTCATTTATGGAATTAATAGAAATTAATTCCATTAATTGGAATTATTAGTAATAAATGGAAATATTAAATGTTTATAAAAATATATAAAATTTTTGAATGGCAATATATATATTATGGACAAAGTAAGTAATATTGGCATTATGAATAATTATAAACAAAATTGGGCATTGTAATAAATTTCTTCATAAACTAGAATATTTTTGAAAGGTAAATATTATTAACTGTTTTAATTAATGTTAACAAAATGTATTAATAAAATTTTATAATTCTGTCAACATTATAATAAAATCATAAAAAACAACTTAAAGGAGAAGAATGATCACACTCCTCTCCTCTTCACCCACTACCACTTTTAATACTAACTAAAAGATATCGATATTATTATTATTTTTCCCAATCATATGATAGCAATATTCATATTGGCCCATCAATGTGATAAATTATGATAAACAATATGAAATTTATTACAATGCCTGATTTTGTTTGTGATTATTCATAATGTCTGTATTAATCACTTGGTCCATAATATATGTACCAAATATTTTTATTTTTACTTAAAATTAGAGAGAAAATTTTTAAATAGAATGGGACTTCAAATTTGTGATGTCACAGTTAGGAATTGAGCTTGATGTGACAAAAAGTAGCAAAATGGAGAGGGTTAAAAAATTTGAAATAGCATGATGATGTAGGTTATGGATGCTTCATAACGAAAAAATCATCATTTTATTGATTTGCTTGTTTTTTTGCTAAAAATATATGAATATGTATGACTGTACATAATTTAATATTTTTCAGATATTTAAATATAGGATATTGCACAGATATGATCAAAAATACATAAAATGATCACATTGCATGTTCTATACTATTAGTATTTCCATGATAACAGCAGGATATTTATTCCTAAAAATGCCTATTTTTTCTCATTCTGTTATTAAAAATATGCAGATGTAAGTGAATGTGCATATTTAATATATACAAAAATATTAATTTATTGGGTGCTTCACAGATAAGATTGGAAATGTGTAGACTGGTATCATCAGTTAATATTAAAAGGAAATGTAGTAATCTATTTATGGCTAATTTTGATTGACCACTTGTGCATTTTCTGATAATTCTGACTATTTAAAAAATATCTAGAATATTTTTAGTGCACTGATCAGATTTCTTTCATTCCTGTCATTTGCAGCAAAATTTCCATTTCACTTTGATTCTGATTTTTTCATTATTTACTCGTGTCTTTCTTTCAACTGCTTTACTGTTAACTTAAAGTACTAAAAAATGACAATGCAGCACTCCTCAGCAGTAGTTATAAGTCTTTTATTGCTAATTACAAACGTTTTCGGCTGCGTTAGCAGCCATCATCAGGTTTACAGATTCATATAACTGCTAATAGAACATAAAATAGGTTCTATGTTCTATTAGCAGTTATATGAATCTGTAAACCTGATAATAGCTGCTAACGCAGCCAAAAACGTTCGTAATTAGCAATAAAAGACTTATAACTACTGCTGAGGAGTGCTGCATTGTCGTTTTTTAGTACTTCATTGTTTAATTTGAAAATATTTGTTAAATATTTTTATTGAGATTCAAAAATGATAAATCTTTTAATATTTCTTTGATATTTTCTGCCAAATAAACATTTCAATAAAATTGTATTGTAGGGAAATGCAATATGACACAATTACTTCCTTCTGTCTATCCTGCTTTCTCTTTACACTGAATCATGATATTTTGATACTATAAGTCTGGAATTTTTGTCTGTAGCCATATTTATTCCAATAGCAAACTTGAATTGGAAAGTATTTTAAATTAGAAATTATTTATTTCAATGAATTTATTATTATTCTAATACTTATAAGTTGGGGGTTGGCTCATACACAGGTTTCAAATATTTACTGATTTTAAATTCTGAAATTAGGGGATTGGTTTACACACAAATATATACAGTAATTTATTTTTCTAAACTTATATATGTGAATCTATGTGAATATCCTAAAATATGTTATGTTAACTTCAGCTAATTAGTTTTAAATTTTTATACAGTATATTAATTATATATCAAAATAAAGAAATTTGTTTTAAATGTAACAATACAAAACATTAATAAACGTTTAATTTCATTTCTTCATATATATTTATTTATTAGGGAATGGTACAAGCTGCAGAATATATCAGGAGAAAACTAATTGATGAAGCTATTCTCATCCAAGCATTTAATTATAGTCCTGTAAGTAACAAAGTTTTCTGAATATAGTATTAAAAATTTTCTAATTATAGAGGATAGAAAATTTTATCTAAGAATTTGTCTAATCATTTTATATTAAGAAACAAATCTATTTGATAGGAATATACAAATTTATTCTTATCTTAGAGTATTTTCAACAAACTTCATAATCAGCTTCAGTTTTTAAACAAAATCAGTTAAATTAAATATATTAATAGCCTTAATTCATAATTAACTGATTCTGTATGAAGAACTATATAGTAAAACAGTTGCTTGTCATCTTGGAGGATCTAGATTCAATTCCAGGTCCTACATCTCTTGTTTTAGGAGAAATCTGGATCCAGTCCATTGAATACCATACTTCAGTTTTCCACTTGACCCCATCATGAGTGCTGGCCAGTTTGTGGTATGTTGTAAAATTGCTTATAAACATATCTCGTGATTTGGTAGATAGTTTCAAAGTAATCTAACCTAACCTAACCTGAATTCAGATTGAAATTTACTATGAGTGTAATTGAAAATATTTTCAGATAAAGAAAAATCCATATATTTCTACCAAATAGATTTATTTCTTTATATATGTTGATTTTATTATTTCAAAATTCATTTCAAATTCTGAAATAATTTTATCTTTCCAGAATTTAATAATTAACTAAAATGTTATTTCTATACAAAATTTTTCTTTGTATTTAATTAAAAAATAATCCTTTAGGTATGTATATTATAAAATTATTTTAATTGAAGAAATCAGAATAAATAGCAAAACATTTTGCACATGGTGTATCTTTTCAAAAAAAAGAATAAGAAATAATATTTTAATTACAGTATGTATTCTATTTAATTAGTTCGGACATTTATAAATTATAAATATTATCTAGAAAATAATAATAAAAATTATAATTCAATATCTAATATTTAAACACATAAGATCATACAAATAAAACAAAATTTATTATTTAGTTTTAAAATCCTTATACAGTTATTTCCTGGTTTACATAAATAATTAAGATTGAAGTATTTAAGTAATCAAATTTTGTATCAGTCTGAAAAATAATTATTTTAAATCAAAAATTACCTGGGGCTAGATGGACTGTGATGATTCACCTATACAACATTATGGACATATTGTTGAACTTAAATATTAATAAACATAATGCAAATTTTAAATAAAATAACACAAACGTTTAAATATTGTAAATCAACATGTTTGGACTTTTAACTTATCAGAATATCATATATGTTTATCTCAAAAAAATATATCTAAAAAATATACATTTATACATAAAGTCAAATTTACAAAATTTGAAGATACATAAACTGAGAAATACATATATATTTTTTAGTCTCCATTTTATTACATGAAATAGTTTAAAAATTTATATATCATTATTCTTAAAAATAATTCTAATTTTTTATGTCACTATGTTTTTTCTTATAGATCAGTTACATTCTTTTATTAATTAATTTATTTGCATTGGCAGATTTGTTAATGGCATCTCTAAACTATATATACAGAGTATTTCGAAAAGAATCATCAGATTTCAAATGTCTATATATGCGAAATTTACACAGACATAATAATTATTAACATATCAATTTAAAAGAAAGACTTAAAATTTGTCATTCACCTAAAAGTCTATGTGTGACTTTTTTAATGACACACAATATTAAGATGATAATCAAACTATCATACTTGCTCCAGCTTGTCTGTTGTCACTGACTTCAGAGCAGTAATGATGCAGATTTTCAGTTCATCCAAAGTTATTGGTAATAGTGGCACATAAACAATATTCTTAATGTATCCTCAATCTGAGCATGACTCATCTAATGTAAATGTCTTCTGCACTATTTAGATAAACATTATGGCCATTTTTTTTTTTTTTTAGATAAAGGTTTATGGCCATTTTTTATCTATATAGAAAACAGTGTCTGGGCATTCCTGTCTGAATATGCTGCAGAACTGGATATTTCCACAATTGAACAAAGATTCCAGTGACTATATTTTCCAACAAGATGGGGCACTATTTCATTGACACATGAATATTTATCATCATCTCAATGAAATTCTCTCTCATCATTGGATTGGTAGCAGCATACCTCATGACTTGGTGTTCTATAAGTGGCCTCCTATGTTATCTGACTTTTACTTCTGGGGATAGATTAAGAATATTATTTAATGCCATCATTACCAATAACTCTGGAGATGAACTAAAAAACTGCATAGTTACTGCCTTGAAGTCAATGACAACAGACATGCTGGAGTGAATATGACAGAAATTTGATTATCACTATAATATTGTTTGTGTCACTAATGGAAGTCACATAGAGCACTTATAGGTGAATAATATAAATTTTAAAAATCTTTTTTTAAACTAATATGTCAATAATCACTCTGTCTGTGTTAACTTTGCACACGCGCGCACATGCATGCACACGCGCACGCGCGCACGCACACACACACACACACACACACACACACACACACACACACACTTGAAATCCACTGATTCTTTTTGAAACACCCTGTATATAGTATAATTATTCCCTTACTTTACCTAAACAATTGAAACCAAGGTTTTTCCTGTGAGCTGAATTTTATTTAAGTTAGAAAAATAATTTTTTAACAAATTTTGAATTAAAAATTTCTGGGGCTGAGTGAAATGTATCCCATTTTGCATTGTTTCATTGACGACATTGTGATTTGAATTATAAAATTCTGCATTTGTATCATTTATTCTTTTTCCTTTATTAGCATTACATAGTTTGATTACAAATCCCAGTCTATTTATGCATGCACATTGCAGATGCCACAATATAGATACAAACAAAATCCACTTGCCTAAATATTCACCATTTTTAGGAAACTGATAAACTTATATATATTTTCAATATTTTCTTATTGTTCTTAATATAATCAAATGCAATACAATATGGCATAATGAAAATTTTACATTAAATTAAAATAAAAAATTTATTTTTATTTAAACACACTGTTTTTTTATTTAAATTATTAAATCTATAAAACTAAGTTGGTTGATTTGATTTTGCATCATCAATATGACAGTTGATGGAAGAGAGACATGCATTACTACACCTTTTATTTTTTACAGTATGAGGGCCATATCCTTTTTTTAGTATCAGCTCACAATGCAGCATTCAATTAACATTCCCAATATGAAATAACTGTACCCTACATATGGCAGGCCCCTGTAACATATTTTTTTTTGTCATAACCATTGAAATATGGAAATTTTATTTCAATTTCTGTTATTTCAGTTTTATCTTGTATTTTTAAACAACATATTCCCAATGCAAAGTGAGGTCTGGGTGAACAATGATTACTAAATTTTTATTTTCATGAGTATGGCACTATATTGCTCCCTGACCAAAAGGAGATAATATTGCATGGAATGATATTATACTAGTAAAGTAATTTATGTTAAAATCAATAAACAATATATATTACATAAGTAAACTAACTAACTTGAACCTTTAAATATTGTAAACTAACATATTTGCATTTACAACTTGCAAATACAGTATATATATTTAAGTTTTTTATTGCAAACAAAATTATGAGAAACATTTTACGTAAAGTCAAATTTATGAAAATTGGATGTACATAAACTGAGTAATATCTGTATTAGGTTTAGTATTAAAAGAAAAATTATTCAGTTTTAAGTGCCTCAGTTTTTTGCCATTCTTAAAACAATTTCCTAAGTCTGCTTGTGTTTAAATCTGCCTATGTTTATAATTTTATATATTTAATATTAATATTGTAAATTTAATATTATTGTATGCTTTATATTACCTAATACTACTTTTTTATTCATAGATTTATTTTTATCTCAAAAAATACACCAAAAATATGAAAACAAACATTTTATTTAGACATGTCTTGATCAGAATAATTTTATTATAATATATATTAAGAGAATCATTTTGTTACTATCTTAAAATTTTTTTACAAAAATTTTTATATAATTCTAAAACAAAATAATAGAATAACTAAGATAAATCTTTTTTGAAATATTGTTTATTATATTTTTATTTAACTATAAAAGGAAAAAGGCACACAGCTATATGACTTAGTTCTTGTTGGTCATTCTCTTGGGGCAGGAACAGCTGCAATTTTAGCTATATTATTAAAACAAGAATATCCAAATTTGGTTTGTTATGCATATTCTCCACCAGGAGGATTACTTAGGTAAGAGAATAATTTTTCTATGATAAAATATTTTATTATTTTAAAACAATCATTGTAGTGATAAAATATAAATAACTATCAAAAATTAATTACTTGATTCTTTTTAGTATGCCAGCTGTTGAATATACTAAAACTTTTATCACATCTGTTGTTCTGGGTAAAGATTTAGTTCCAAGAATAGGTTTGCATCAAATGGAATCATTAAGATCTGATTTAATAAATGCTATTAAAAGAAGTCAAGATCCAAAGGTGATCTGATAATGCATATAGTTATTGTTGTAATATTTCATGTAAATAGTAGTTTTGAGACAGTTTAAAACAACATCTAATAAATATAGTTTTGTTTTTTTAGTGGAAGATTATTTTAGGAGGAGTGCTCTGTTGTTGTCCAGAAGAACTTAAATTTGATTTATCAGACATATCACCTGATAAATCTGGAAACCGAGATGTAACATGTCATCCTAGTGATTCCTCCATAGCTTTAACAGTTCATCAGCCATTGTATCCTCCAGGAAGAATAATTCATATTGTTAGAAATCATCCAAAAAAAGAAGAGTAAGATCTAAATTTTTGACATCCATTCTGTAACATTATTATTTATATTAGAGTGTATCTATATATATATCAAATACTAGCATATCACTGATATATATATGTAGTATTGGACCAATTAGCCTGTTTATCCCAGAATACTCAAAAATCAATTATGTTCCAGAACATGATAAGAGTGTAAATTCTTTGTATATATGGATTTGACATAGTGGCCAAATTAGATGCAGATATTTCAATAACCAAGTATTCATGCTCTTGCTGATGCATGAATGTAATTCTAGCTTTGTTTGCTATTATTATATATTTCCCTCACCAACAATCAGTTAAAACTGTGATTAATAATCACAAATACTTAATGTGTAATCTTTCCATTATGCTGACATAGCATGAGCCGAAGATTCTACACTCTTATTGAGAAACATTCCAATTACTTCTGTATCATATAATACCATTAAATCTATTTTTAATCTCTCTCTCTCTTTCTCTCTCTCTCTGGTTCTATAGGCCGCAGGGGCCCATGACCGCCTTAATAGCTGACCTCCAGTCCATTCTATCCTG
>WUQG02122125.1:0-57988 GCA_011317285.2 Androctonus mauritanicus | reverse complement strand
AGAGTTGCCTATTGCGTACTGGTTATCTAAATCGTACCTGATAGCTATTTCGTTACATATCGAATTATGTAACGAACTAGTAGCAGGTACGATTTAGGGAACCAGTACGCAATAGGCAACTCTCCCTATATATTAATTACCGACCATTGCTATTTTATTATAGGATTATAGAAATGCAAAATTTATTTAAATACATATTGATATATAGGTATATTTTAAGAAGAGCAAATGAATTTGATTTGTTCTTATTTACGTAAATTTATTTATATATACAATACTTCTCATAGTATGATTTAATAAAATTTTCTAAAATTAATTTTTCCCCCATTTAAAAAATATAATGTATAAACGCAATAATAAAAAAAAGAAATAGACTTTATCCAATCTTTTTTATTTATAGATTACTATGATAAATAGATATGAATCCTCATGATAATTTGAGAATATTATTTAAAGTTTTTATTGCATTGCATTGTACATATATAATTTTTATATCATTGTTTATACGATGATGAATGGCTTCCTGTAAATATTTTAAATATTCATTAACTACATCAAACCTGGAACTGCATCACAAGTTTATAAATTAATTTTTATCTCCACTTATCTTCATTAACTACTAATTTGCTTTAATAATATTTTATTTATTTAAATTCATATTTTTATTTAATGAGAACTGTGATTCTTAACTAAAATTGACTGTCATACAAGTGTATACATAATGCTATATCAAATCAAATTATCATACAGAATTATTAAATCCAGTAGAATGAAAAGTGTATACTGTATTGATGATTGCTATATACGATGAGTTATTTATTTTTATTATTATAATTAATGCTATATAGTAGTATTTATTAAATACTTTTCTACATAGTTACAAGTTACACCTCTTTAGGATTATTATTATATTGTAATAATGCTGATTACCATTATCCCAAATGCCTTAGCTAAGTCTAAATCTATGAATAATGTTAGTAAGTTTGAATTTTCAATGATATTTATAACAATAATGTCTTATAGCTATCACGTAAACAGTTAAAAATTTCTGAATATTATATTTCTTTCAAAACAATTGCAGTCTGTTGTAAAGTATATTTAAAAAAATTTTTTTTAATATTAGAAAAAAGAAAATAACCAACCTAATGGATACAATAAAATTTAAATCTCTTTCATAATGGCCTTTGTCATTACGATACGAGATCTCGATGACGAATCGTAATTATGAAAACTTGTAGAAAAATTTTCATAATTAATCTCGTTCTGGTATTAAAATATTAACCCGAATCTTTTATATAACTAGGAAAGGAGCTTTATACTAAAATTCAAAAATTAAAAAAAAAAAAATATATATATATATATATTTATTCATTTTAAACAAAATTGGCTATCTCATTAACGCAACTGCAACAATTATATTGCGAACAGAAAATGGAAATTTAACAAGATCTCAAGAGTATCATTAGAAAAGTTCTCAAGTATCAATTTTAAAAAAATATGTATATATTGTTTTGAAATTTAAATTATAATTTAAATATTTCCAGTTATTAATTAAAATTTCTTTTATATTTTTAGTTAGAGTATAGAAATGTAAAATGTCTTTAATTGTATAGCTTACCGTTAAATATTTCCTTAATAACTAGACCATTTTGTAATAAATTTATAATATGTTCAACACTCATTTTTATTTGCTGATAATTTTGTTTTAAAACAACTATATTTATTATGAACTCAGTTATGTTTATTACTTTATAAAAATTTATATTATTGTCAATCAACTTAGTTATTTTTGTACATATAAACACATTTGTTATTACTTTCTATAGTAAATATATATCATTTACAAATATCTACAACGTAGTTTGCTAATATTCTATATTATGAGCTTTCAAGTATTATGTAGTTGTTTATTAAATTTTTCTTAATATTAAATTTTATGTTAATTATATAAATTAACCATAATTGTCATTTAAGAATTGATAAGAAATTGTAATATTTAACAAATTATTAATCAATAAATAATTATTCAAAATTTTAATTTAGTATGTTTGCATTATCCTCTTACATATAAAAGTGAATACCTGTCAGCTGTTTTCTGTTCTCTAGACTTTTCTATACTGCAGGGTTAAAGTTCTATTATCTAATTCAAGTTCTAATTCGTAGATTTTATAAAGATGTTTAAGGATGTGAATATTTTATAATATTCTGCAATAAAACAAAAATAATAGATTGAAGATGTTAACATTTTTTTATTAAAATACGTATAGTATAATATTTGCAAATAAGTTTTAACTATTATTTTATATAGGAATAATACTGCTTCTAACAGAAATATTTTAATTAATGGTGATTTCATATTGCTATCAGCCAGATGATCGTATAATAAAGGTCTTGTTTAGTAACCGAAAGATTCAGATTCTTTTTTGTTGTTATTGTTTTACGCCCCTTTCCATTTCATTGAATTACTAAGCTGCGGGTCATTCCATTGTCCACTACGGATCGTTCATATCTCTGGTGGATCAGAAGTCAGGTGATGGTTAGGATGGGTCCGGGTACGGCCTGGACCATTCCTGAAAAACTGGAGGTGTAAAACCCGGGAATTGAACCCAGATCCTCAGGATGAAAGCACAGTACGTTTCCATTAAGACCATTCGGTCGACAAAACAGGCTTCATTACTTTTGGAGAGTTCATGTCCTGCACCTCCAAAAGTATTTCAAAATAAATTCAGGTCCGTGTTGTTAAACCCGACCTTTGTCCGCCGGATAGCTTCCTGTAGGATCCGGGCTAATTCCCATGTCTCATACTTCCAGTTTTTCCAGGAAAGTTTGGGCTCGGTTCGTTGAACTTTACCTCCGACTGACTGTTGACTCTACCAGAGAGTCGACGGAATTGACCACATGGAAATGTTTCGGTTTTCCATTCTGGAAAACTCGGGTTCGAGTTTCGGATTCTATCATTTTGAAATATTTAGCATGGGATCTGAGCCCGGCTCGTCAATCTCTGTCCTCCATAATCCAGCTGATCCTTCCACAGGATTGGCTACTACGTGGAAAGGCTTGTTTTTGCCCGCCACTTGGTAATTTTACTGTATGGAAAGTGGTTGATCAAAACAAGATCCTTCCTGGGATGCGGGCAGCACCTAGTAGGCATGGAAATGCGCCGTAGCTTAGTACTCACCGAAGCGAAAGATAGCTTCGAAAGATAGAATTTCTTATGTTGTTTTAGGTTCGAAAGATAAGATTTCCTGTGTTGTTTTACGCCGCTTTCCTAATGGAAAGCGGCGTAAAACAACATAGGAAATCTTATCTTTCAAACCCGCTCAAACGTAGTATGAGTATCTTATAACGAGAATTAGAATGCCTTCCAGCTTAAAAACCTTCAGTTGGAAAGTGTTTGTTTTAAAAAAGAAATCTTTGTTTTAAAAAAGAAAGACCTCATATTGCTTAGGATAAAATAATTTAATGAAAACAAGTATTCTACTTACTTTAGTTATGTACATTCAACTTAAAAGTTTTGAAATCCCTCTTAAAAGCTCAAATGATTTAATAGCGGCCTTTTTAGCATATCTAGTAGAAGGTTTTCCAATGACCATCACGTAATGTTCTTATATATGATAGCCCACACATGAGGCTGCCAGGTGAAGAATAGGTTTCAACAAACTGCACCCAAACCCTTCTTTAAAAAAATTCTGGAAGAATGATACTCGGAATTGAACCAATCAACTTTACTAATCTTTTATTATGCTAATAGTTTAACAAGCCAAATCTTTACTATGCAACTATCAAGTAAATTTTTAATAGCACAACTAGATAGATTGACTCTGCCTTTCTTTCTCAATTCTCTTCTTGATATTAAGGCCCAAACTCTGTATTTAGCTGCTCAATTGTATTAACTCTTAAGTGGTATTGATGCATCCGAGAATATTTTGATCTGTGTAATTCTATGCCGTAATTGTGGATAAATTACTAATCAAGTTCTTTTTTTCCAACAAATGACACCACTTTATGATCGTTGATCAATTAAATAGAGGAATGAAAATATCCCTACGACAAGTTTCCTGTCCCTGTGGAGGCATCAGTTCGCAGTATAGAAGTCGAGGATCGATGAAACGGAACCGGATCCTGCGAATAATTTTCCAAGGTACTGAAATCAAATTCTTCTCTGTATCGAAAGTCGAAAAGTTTCCACGCGGCTGACTACTACTCAGTTCAAAATTCGATAATTTTTATACTTTCGGCTTCAATAAAACTGATCGAGTTCATAATCGGTCCAATGACTGCGTGTTTAAGCGTTCCTTGCCACGTATCGGGTGCGGATCGTTGAACTATAGCCTTCATTTGAGGGCTGATCCCATCAGAAGTGTGGAAGATCTATGCTGAGATGCTGAAAAGCCCTGTCCTTGGTACCTCCAGTTACAAAGACAGTAAAAACATTACAGAAACGATCATTTTGTGTATGGTGCGGCATGGACTTTGCATCATTAAATCCTACAAAACAACATCAACAACAGCAATATCACAGAAAAGAAAAAGATTGAGTTCAACGAATTCGAATTCGAGAAATAAATTTTGCAAAGTGACCTTCTAAGATTATATAGCTAATATATGGTACACAAGAATCCCGCAACCATCTGTATAGACAACTGTATTAACATGACTAATAATTTTAAACAAAATCATTTAATTTATCAACAGATGGAGCTAAGCGTAAAAACATGAGGTGCCTTACCCAGTGGCGTCATTAGGGGGTGCGTGAGGTGCGGTCCCCACCGGCTGACACTCAATGTTTTCAAACCTATGTTAAAAAATTACATTTTTTGCCATTTTTGCAACTGCAACCCCTTTTTAAAATAGTCGTTTCTGGTTTGTTGAGAAACTTGCGGGGGGTAATGTTGTCATTTAGTCACATGAGTGAAATAATAGATTGAAGTTGGCTACGTAAATTTCTAACGGCCAAACATTTTATATAATATTGAAGGAGAAGGGGTGACTCCATGAATTACCGCATCGGGTAACACCAATGCTAGGAACACCACTGGCCTTTAATTACTTCTAGATATTAAAGGATTATGCACAATTTTTAAAAAATGCTTTGTATTCATTGAAAGAAATACTAAAATTTATGTACAACAAAATTACATTATTTTCTTTTAAATATTACTAGACTATATAGGACATCATAGTTAATGTTATAATAACATGAAAGCAAACATCATATGTGATATCTATATAAAATTAATTACATATATATATGAGTGAATTAACTATAACTAAGACAATATTACTTCATAAATAAAATAAAATAAAAATATTATTATTTTTACAACTTTTATAACATTTCTCTGCATTCTTTTATATATATTAATGGCATTTAACGTTCGTTTCATTAGGAAAATCATGCTTCTTTTGCATCACTATCCGTTTGCTATCAACAGTAATAGCAGTTTGAATATCTTCCTGATTGATGCAAGGTGAATGGGCTAATTCCCTATCACCGAGAAGAATAGAATTCGATTAACTTTCGCATTATACTCATTTGCATATAACGAAAGGGAAGATCTTGCAGAAAAGAAACCTCTCTGCTATTAAAATGATATAAAAAAAACAGGATATTTTTATGAATATCTTAGTAGTTAGGATGTAATAACTTGGTATCTTTGCTGTTTACATTGACTGCATATAGAATACGAATTATTATTCTATATATATACATATTGCAATTTTTTTTGCATGATATTAAAATATTTATTAATTTTTCTATTCGCATCAATAGCTGTTGTTGTTATAATGATAATTATTTAATTAAAAAAAGAAACTTCGTAATTAATAATAATAATAATAATAATAATAATAATAATAATAATAGAATTTTAATTGAAATAATTACGTAATTATTTTAATTAAAATTCTATTATTCAATATATTTGGTTTTAAATGAACGGAATTAATTGGAAAAAAATGTAAATAATTTTTCATCTCTATAATCAACTTTTACTAAAATACGAGCTTGTGGAAAATTTCCCATTTATTCACTTTGCGCCATCTTTTGAGAAGGAAAACAAATATTTCTTCGTAAATACTAAAATAATTTTTAATATATGGTATGAATGCTTGCTCTTTCAATAATTTTTCATATAAAAAAGCATTACGATATAATTTAAAAAGTTAATTAAGTATGGGAGTAATATTTTTTAAAATGAAACGAAAACTCATTGCAAACTCATTGCATTTTTAATTTTTATTAAAAAATTAAAAGTAATGTTTAAAATATTAATATATTTTATACGTATTGGGAAAAAAAATTCAACTTTTAACAAACTGGAAAAAAATGAACAAGATTTACTTCTGCATCTTCATGTTTTTACTAATTTATAGATTTATTTATCTCATATTTTATTAACATGTTAGATTGGATTTCGATTGTATTTGCTGTTCTGTTTGAACTTTTATTTGTACAAATTTTCTGAAATCCATGACATTTTTTTTTGTCTCATCCTTTTTTAGTTTATTATTTATATTGTAGAAACAGATAAATAAAGAATGCCATTGATAGATGCCATTTTTCATTAAAATTATCCGTGTTAAAATACAAATAACCACATTATTTTATGCTGTATAGGAATTTAGTATAAAATACGATGCAACAACAATAATTTAGTAAAGATATAAATAAAATAAATTATATTTATATAAAAATATCTTCTGTAGATATATTTTAATGCTTAAGAATTATTTTTCACTTAAAATTCGATTGGAATAAAGGAGCAGAAAATGTTATCGATTAAAAAATTAATTAAATTAAATTAAATTTGTTGCATATGTACAAAATAAGAAATTTAGTTGAATAAATCTCATTATAAATCAAAGATTTGTAGATCTGAATAAAAATTTGCACAATATTTTGTATTCAAATTAAAGCAAAATATTTAAGAATTAAATGGAATTTTAAAAGTTCTAATATACTTTTAATTTATCGGTAGAGTTTCATGAATTTTATTTAGACTATAACTGTAATAATAATAAAAAATTATCATACGTTGATTAATTATTTAATAAAAAAAAAAAGAATTAAGTATTAATAAAGCAACAGGAACTGCGAATTGTAAAAGTATGTCTTTGTTTTGCTAATACAATTTGTAAGGAAATTACCTGTTTTTAAGGTGACAATAAACCATTAAGTATTAGCAAAATGAATATGACTCTATACATATTGAATCTAAAAAATTTATCTATATAAAGTTGAAGAGAAATCTATTTTTGTTTTACTAATATAATCTGTAGGAGTTACCTGTTTTTTAAGATGACAATAAGCCATTGAGCATTGAGTATTAATGAATATGACTCTATGCATATTGAATCTAAAAAATTTATCTATATAAAGTTGTAATTTGAAGAGATATCTATTTTTGTTTTACTAATATAATTTGCAGGAGTTACCTGTTTTTAAGGTGACAATAAGCCATTGAGTATTGAGTATTAATGAATATGACTCTATACGTGTTGAATCTAAAAAATTTATCCCCATAAAATTATAATTTGAAGAGAAATCTATTTCTGTCAGAATTATAAGTATCGAAGCAGAACAGCTAAGATTAAATTAATTAAAATTGAGAAAAAAAATCTTTTAAGAAAAAAAGATGAAAGACAATACACATAAAATAATGATTTTAAATAAAAAAAATTTAAATGCATGCAGTAATTATGTAGAGTTACATTGTTTATAGTTTTTATTTAAATTCTTTCATTTATATATTAATATAAGTAAGAATGTGATCATGATAGAGTATTTACGAATAAAATAAATATTTTATGAGCTAAGGATTTTATGCAAATAAATAAATTATTTTCGAAATAACAGTATAACTTATATATAAATTATGAATTTATTTTTAAGCAAATTTCTTCAGAGACACTTAAAATTTGTATTCAAGTACCGATAGATAAATAATTAAATATTTTTTTTATAAATATTAAATTTCGATGTAGATAATTCTCTGCAAAACGCTCCTAAAATTTTCCCAAGACAACTACTGTCATATGTCCAGAAAATAATGGATTGCTATCTTCATAGATGGAGAATCTCTACAAACCCTTGAAGGCATTAGGTCATTTATCCATCATAATATATCTAAAGAGAAAACTGACAAGATGATGACATTTCTATCATTTCAATCTGATAGATTCCAATTAAAGGATTTCGAGGTGTTTTGATATGATGTAGCAAATTATTAACATCATAATAATTGAACTGAATTTTTTAACTCTTCAAATATAATATTGTTTATCTATAAATATCTTTTATACTAATTAATGATCTGATATATTTTGTGTTATATTTTGATCAAATGCATTTTTTGAATTATTTAATAATAAACTAAATGGATTAATAAGCTACATTAATCCGAGAATCGAAAATTAATTTTTAATTTATTGAATAATTTATTTAAAAAAAAATTTCTTATATATTATCAGTGGAATATCTGAGGTGATAAGGTATAGCAACTAAAATAATTTCTTTATAGAATAATAAATTTATATTTGTGAATCATCAGTACAAAAGAACGAATTATGAACGAGTCAACTGTACAGAGATATAGTTTCAAACTATCCTTTTCCTGCATTCAAGAATAGTTTGAATCCTAAAGTTTTTGATCATTCCATATGAAATTACTACATATCTTTTGTCAGTTCATATTTATAGTTTGTGCTCATCATTTGATGAAATAGCAGAGTCTAATTTATTCTTTCTTATTCGTTTAGTAAATAATCTCATTAATTTTCTGTATTCAAAATTTATTTAAATGCTATATTCAACTGTTTATACAAGAAATCGTTAAAGTTAATTATCTATCTTAATATTATATAATTACAGTTATATTAAACGACTATATATCTCGATCAATTACAATCATTATCCCGAGTTTCGGCTCCTCGACTTATGGTGCTTCGGACTTACGTACATTTTGAATAGCCATCATTCTCCAAAGTTATGGCTCTTCAGCGGCATATTTTTGAAAAAAACAGAATGTTTATATTTTTCAAAATAAGATCTACAATATTTAGTTTAGTTATGAATGCTTCATTTATGTTAATTATGTATGTACATGACAATTGAAGTGCATTACACACATTGATAAGTGAAAAGAGACAGTACTTCGACTTATGGACATTTTCCAGCTAGGCATCATTCTAGAACCTAAGATGACGTAATTCTGGGGTATGCCTATATGTTTAAGGGTTATATTGAGTGATCTGCTTTTTTTCATATTAGAATCTTATTACTATGTTTATTTAAATATCATTTTTATTTAATTGGATTTTTTTCCATTCGGAAAGGGAAAATTTCAATTGTGTTCAAAGACTCAAAACTTATTCAAGTATATTATTGTTTAGTTGGCATTGTATTCATTAAACATTTTTTCCAGAAGGTATTTCTAATTTTTCGCCAAAAAGACATTTTACATGTAAATTATCTATCATGTGAAGAAACTTATTCATGGATACTAGTTAAATTTATTATTTTTTATGATTATTTTTGCTGTATTCTATAATATTTTTAAGTCTAAAATTTATATAGTATTCATTTCATAATATTACTATATAGAAACGTAAATAAACTTTGAAACGTTCATGAAAATTGCAATCAGATGTTTAATTATTTATAAAATATTTAGTATATATTTTCATATATAATATAATGCGAAAATTTACAGTTCATAGGCATTATAACGAAACAAATTGATAAATTAAATACAATAATATTTATGGAAAAAAAAAATGCTATAGAAAAATTTTGTATGAAAATATTTTCTGCAGTTTAGATGAATTCAATATTCGCATGCAAACAATATATAAAAAAAAAGTGCTAATGGTTTTATCAGTATAAGTGCTGCCCTCTCTTGACTATAATAATAAATAAATAAATGAAATTTAATTGGGGAAAATTTAAATAGAAAAATGCATCTTGCATAACAAAAAATAAATTTTATTTGAATTTAAATATTAAAACAAATCATAAATTTAAACTTACTAAAATAAAATTTTTTCTTTATTCTTTTATATAAATCTAAGAGTACATAGCAGTTTCAGAATAATTTTTTTTTTTTTTTTATCTAAAAGTGTTATAAATTCTTACGACTTGTATATAATATGCTTTGAATTTTAGATAAACATGTACACATTCATTAAAAACTGCTGAATGTGGACTGAATTTGCAAGATTATTTTATTACTACACAATTATCGTTGATATGTTGCATTTATATTGCGTAATTCGTTTAAAAAGTTTTTGGGACATTTTTCTAGCCTTAAATTCAATTTTAAATTAATTCGTACGGCTTTGGAAAGAACTAGTAGCCTATTTTTATATACACTATTTTGCTATTTTTTAATGATTAAACGTGGGGAATGAAAAATATATTCTTAAAATTAACTTCAACTTCATAAAAATATCTACTTAATTTCGTAAAAATTAATAAAATAATTTAAAATCTCAGAATTTTAGAATACTAGCTATTTTAAATGTTTAAATCTACATAATTAACTTAAAAGTGTTGACGGAACGACTTTCTTATCGCATTTTTTTAAAAAAACCCATGAAATATTTCAAGAAGTGTAAAGAGAATATTTTAGAAGTTTGGCCAGTCAAATCGAATGTCATTACTTTCTATTAAATTTCATTTTAAAAGATATTGAGAGGAGATATCAAAAATTTGAATTGTCCGCCATTTTTAAACGGTCGAAAATCTAGTACAGAATTAAAATTGTGGCATCGAAATTCACTCTTAGTGACAGAACTCTCTGCTAAATTTCATAAAAATACACTAATTAATTCAAAAGCTTTTAATAGGAAATAGAAGTATGGTAGACTTATATTCTGAAAGCACATTAAAATTATCTTAGTATTCCTCGACCGTCTGATATAAAATTTAAAGAAAATTTAAGTTAAAATTTTTAATGTGAATCAGAAGTCCTTTAGTGATTTGTATCATCATCATCAGTACCAATCAGCACTACAGTTCGATGAAGTTCTCAACAATATTCTTTTGTAATATCTTCAGTCCATTCAAAGTATCTTTTCAATGACTTCCTCAGTTCTTTTCAATTTCCTTCAACTCATCTTCTTTGTAGTTATTTTTGTCCTTTATATAGTTACAGTATTTCTATCAGTTCAATCCGAAATCTCTTTTTAATCTATGTAATACTTTATTTTTTTATAACAATCTATCATTTTAGGATTATGCGTTTATATTTCATTTAATTTTGTCACCGTTCTTCATTGTATGATTTCAGCTTTTACTTCGTGAAATGTTTTCGAAATTGAACAAAAATTATTTTTACTATTTAACATAATTTTATTGTTCTAATAACTATATATTTCGCAATGAACTTATGAGTGTTAGAATTTAAAATCATGTTTATATGAGATTTTGTCATATCTTCGATTTTATTTTAAAATTTATTCATTTCTATAGTAGATGGCTATGATTTGAAGTTCATTTCTGAGTCCAGTTACTAATTAGAAACGCATACAATATTATTGACTATGCTGTCATATAGTCAAAAATTATTATATGCATCTTTCTTAATCTTTATAAACTGGAAAAAATGTTACAGATACTACATTATATCCAGTGCAATCATTCAGAGATTCTATTTATTCAATGCTTACCATTCAATCATAGATCTTTCCTACACTATTCCATAAGAGAAGATAAAAAAAATTTTGTAATTTGTAATATTTTCTAAAATTAATAAGGAAATTATTTATTTCTTAAATTACTTGATGTATATAAGCATTAATTTTAATATTCTATTCATTTACTAATTAAAAATTTTCAAGATTTAATCAGCAAAACTATTAAAAACAAATATATAGGCCCTATATTTTTTCCTAAAATCTGCTGGATAGATCTTATAAAGAAAAAATTCTATTATTATAGAAATGTCTGATAAATCATTTTCTATTCTTCAGTTATTATTACTTTTGAAATAAATGTATCTTAAGCTGATCTTTTACTTACTTTTATTAAGAGTATCAAACTCAGTTGTTATGAAGACCAGCTTAAGAGATAACTCAATATTCAAAGGGTTGAACAAAGGGCAAAGAAATGTTAGGAGGGCTGTATCTAAACATTCAAATTGGTTGCATTCCCAACATTTAACTCTTTACAAGAATAGTAGAATAAAATTTGAAAAAAATTTAGATACATTCTATAAATAAAGAAATTAGACAAAATTAAGTTTAAATTATTTTTTTTAATTCGAATTAACAAGGTTTTATTATATAATTCTGTTTACAAATTATGACAGTAATTAAATTATATAAAATACATGAGTGTTTAAAACTGTTTATGGAAGTAGATTTGGACAGATTGAACAGTGCTTCCGATCGCATGTTTGACATACCTGATTTAGAAAAATAACAGAAACTTAAGAATAAAAGAACGAACAGAAATTGCATCAAGATTCAAATAAATTATTCAGTTATAAAAATGTGACGTAAATGAAAAACTCATTCTTTCACCACAAAAAAAAAAAAAACACTAAAAGCTGCCAAGTGTAATTAATGACAATGGATACTGAGAAAAGTCTGAGATGTCATCAATGTATTAATATAGAATTTGAAAAATTTTCCGATGTGGAATTGTGTTCAATTATTAGTATTTTAGTATCAAACAATCAAACAATCGTCTCTCTTAATTTCCATGGAATGTTATTTTAATAATGAAAATATTAGTACGCAATTTGCTAGTGTTGGCGATGAAAGAACAACGAGAACTAATTGATTTGCTCCGATTCTATTCGGCATTTGGGATATATTGAAGCATTGTAAGTTTTGAAATGTTCGAGTTTGTTATGCAATAGAAAAAAATATATTGCATAACAAACACATAAGAAATTCAGATTGTTCTCGTTTGAACTATCCAAGGATATCGCATCCCACAACAGGATAATTGAAAAATAAGAATTGAAAGATTGAGCAAAACTGTTCCCATCTTTCTTTCTTATTAAGTTCTTAACTTACTCATCTTCCCAATTTAAAGGAAAACAAATGAAATGTAGTTATTAAAATTTATAATAAACTAAAATATATGTTTCACAAATATATTTCTTTAAGAAATAAAAATTGAATTTATACATAATAACACATTTTTTAAAAAATGAAATTTAAATCATTACAATATAACAAATTCATAAAATGCTTTTTGAAAAACAGGATATAATAATTTAATTATTTCTCATAATCTCCCTTATTTTTTTTTTTTTTAATTGTAATGCATGTGATAATCTCTGGGTACTCTTAAAATATGTTGTCGGATTGATGATTTAATATGAATTTTGAATAATCAAAACATGAATTGCGACAGCAGCATTCAAATCGACCTCATTATAACTCAATGTTATTGAACAACCACCATCCCCTTCCTATATACACAAAAGGGGAAGTGGCTGTCTTCAGGAAGGAAGAAGTCCATTGTAATGGACAACACTAATTAGAAGACACATCAAACTGGTTTGTCCAGGTATTGACTGTAAAGCCAATTGATGAGATAAAGTTTTGAAAAACTTTGAAATTTGATTCATTCTCAAGAAAGAATGAAAGGTCACAAGACCAATTCTTATCACTAATGAAAATTAGACGAATCAGAGCCTCCCATTCTTTATCCCCAATTCGTGCAATAGAAAAGTAAATGAGTCACTGTTTACAGATTGTGATTATCACATTGACAGTTAGGACTGTTGGTTATCTTGAACCTATACAGTTAAGATAGAACGTTACGGTGGCCGGTCAATATTTGGGTGATGTGATAGTTAGTAACAAAGAAAGTTTTCCTGAATATATCCATATGTTTGACAAAACTTCTTTTGATCCACACGCATTGTAACACACAGATGTTAAAATTTGGATCAGTCCCGCCGAACGACATTGCCATTATTCTGTTCTGTTTAACATCAGCTTCTGTCTTTTTTCTATAATCTTGTAATTATGTCTTTATTGTTATGACTTCTGTATGAAGTTATGTTTAATTATGAAGGATTTATAATACTTCCAGTAAACACAAAACAAATACAGTTATTAGAATTTTCTTTTAACGTTACAATACTTGTTTTCATTAGTATACAGGGGTGACAAAACTTCATGTCAATAAGAGCTATTTAGGAGAATTGCAAATAGTTGAGAGCCGAAATCAGTTTCTTTCTGGTTCAGTAAGAGCCACATCAGTTTTTTCGAGTAATCTTAAGAATGGTTTCAAAAATCGTTTATTTCAAATGCATTTACTTTGTTCAGATGCATACTATTTTTTAAAATAAATAAACAAATTACAAAAATATTATTTTTTTAAGTCAAGTAGACATTTGCTCCATATTAACTATTGACTTTCATGGTATGGAGCCACACTGAAGGTATCGAAGAATCGCAGTTTGGCCACCATGGATATATAATATGAAATAAAAATGTGAAATATAGGCTATATCATTATCTTATAAAAAATTTAATAATCAATTGATAATTTTATAAAAGTTTGTTAATCGATTATTAATGTAAATTTGGGAATATTAAAAATGCATTATTATGTTTTGATATTTCATCAATATAGATTTCTTGATTTATATAATTTATGTAGAAATTTGTTTATTTTCATTCCTGCGCTTACGTTTTTAAATGTTATGAAACTTTATAAATAAGTTGTGATTTCTGTTTTTACGAGATATTTATATACATTGGAACTTAAATTTATTTCAAAAATAGGTGCCCTATCTGTATTAAAACAAGAAATAGATACGAAAGTATAGAAAAACGTTACTTATTGGAATATTAGGAACCCATACAGATTTCAGTACACGGTTAGAAAGAGATAGTTCTCAAAATAATGAATCTTATCAAGTCGTTGCAGAAATTTTCTAGTTGGTTACGTTTCTTCAACTTTTAACTTTTGCAAGAAGTAGGCCCCTACAAGATGTATAAAAATTCGATTGGAGTGTTTCGAAGTTTATTATATAAATATTTTTATTTGTTAAGAAATTGTTAAATATAAATGTACATTAATTCGAAATATTCAGCATCGTCTTCATATTTGCAAAGATCGCAAAAAAATTATTTTATTGTTAGCGTTGTTTCAACAAATTTACTAGTGAAAATAAAATAGAGAGTGCTACGTTCAATTCAGTGTTATTTTTTAACTTATTTAATAGAAATTATTAGTCTGGTTACTTGAATAATAATCCTTGTCCTTTTTATTTTAACACATTACTTTTCCCTTCTTGCAAACAGGCACTCATCCAGTTACGAACATTCTTACTTGTGAAAATGAAATTTCAAAAAATCTTCAGTAATTTTAAGTAATATGATAGTAAAATGCTCAAGAAAAGAATATAATGTAAAACTATACAGTTTATTAACATATTATGGCAGTATTTCAAGATTGCAGTGATTATATCAAAAATTCCTCGCTTTATACTCGGAATTTTTCATTAAAATCTGAAAAATAAAAAATTTTTTAGTTGATCTAATTGTAAATTATATTATAGTAATGTACAGTATATAAAGTTATTTCAGTATTTCTGGAGCCAAAACAGTATATGAATTACGAACAACTCGATTTACGAATAAAACTTTCATTCAGATTACGTTCTTAACTAATCTATATATAACAGTTTTCCGATTATTAAAAGTGAAATGCAATGATGTAAAAATTTCTTCTAAGAAACACTTGTAGAATAGCTGAAAATTAAGAATCTGGAATATTTATAAATTTATAGATATTTATCCTATAATTATAAAATCAATACAATATAGGCCTATATTTCTTACAAAGCAATTCGTTCTGAAAAAAATTAATGATATAATGATTAAAATTTTTATCATGAAACTTATTTTCACTGAATAAACTATGATTTCTTTATTGAATATCATTAGAAACCTATCACGTAGTTAAAAGCAAAGTTATTAAGTAGAAAATTCAAAATTTGATTATTTGTTTTTCTAAATAGTTGTTGCTAGCCAATTTCAAGATGATGTATGAAGTTTTTGATGAAATTTGTTGCTGATGAATCTCATATTTCAAAATTTAATAAAGGAACATATGAGAAATTTCGATTTCCAACATTTTAGATAACTGAGAGCAGATAGTTGGTTAATTTGTAATGGAACAACAGTTCTTTTTCATTATGTTTTTGCTAAATTTCATAAAATGCATTAATTAATTCAAAGTATAGCAATAGAATAACTCAGAATTATAAATAGCAGGATTTTTAAATATTTTAAATTATGTCATTAAAAGATATTGCATGATCTCCTTTAATGACTGATCATGTTTAATGAATTTTAGTAAAATCTGTTGATTTATTCAAAGATTTATTATTATTGAAGACATAGTGGAGAAGAAAAGAACATGGTTATTATGAGAAAAAACTTATTTTTTCAAATACTTTACATTTCAAAATTAACAAAGCATCTCCGTTCTTTTAAATTTGTAAATTCTAATAAAATATAACTGCGAATTATTTTAATAAATTTTAAAATTTAACCATAGATTTTTATTACTTATTAAATATGAAAATTGGAATATGCATTTTTTGTGTGAAAAGAAATTATTTACTGTTTCAAATGAATATACATAAAATTATCTCTGATGGCGGCCTATGTAGCGCTTTGAATTCACATGAAAACTCGAACAGCAATTAATAGAATATTAAAACATCATGCATAGACTGGTATATTATAGTGGAATGTTTACTTGCTTCTAAAGACAATTATCTTATTGTGAGCACAGTACATATTAGCATGCCAGTACTATTTCTACAGCATTCAATTCGTATTATCCATTCTACAGAAAATTGATAATCCATAAAATTTTCGTGTTTCTTGATTTTTCCCAAGTGGAATCTCATTCTTTATTGTGCAGAATTTACTGAACATATTATACCGTAAACTATTTATTTTAAAATAAAAAACCAAATGATTACAAAAAGACAGATGATCGATTATTAGTCCTAACGATAGATGTAACTATAGACTTAATTTTAAACATCTATGAAAAATAATGAATAACCAACCGATTTTAATAAAAATGACACTGAATAACAATTAATTTATATTATAATCAGAAAAATTACTAAAGATGCATTTTTACTATGAGTGGCCAATCTTTATGGCAGATCTATTTGAAAATCGATCTATTTCCTTAAATACAATTGTTCAAATCATAAGAAAATAAATTTTTTTAATGCAATTTGAAAATTCACATAATATATAATGATTGAGAATCAATGATTTCATTGATTCTCAGTCAAACCCAAACAAAATCCAATATGCATCAATGATTCTCATTGATGCATATTGGATTTTGTTTGGGTTTCTTTAAATAATTAGCAAAAAACTGAAAAGTAACTTTAGAAAATAGCCTATTTAAATACCATTAAGGCTGCTGACAAATTCCATAAAATTTTATGTTTTACATCCCATTCTAACCGGAAAGATATTTCGGAAGTTATTGCAAAGCCCATCATAATAGATGAAGGATGGAGATTGAGAACCGACTGGAATCAGTCCTTGTTCTCAAAGATATTTACCACGCTTTGATATAAAAGCTTAAATTTTTATTATCCTTATTTCGAAACTTTCTAGAGATTTATCACATTCATTCAATACTCATACGTCTTCATCATGGCAAACTATTAAATTTAGATAGAAAAATGGAAATATAAATTTTGAATTTTAATATGAACGTTTCATCATCATTTTTATTTAATGATTATCATGGAATTGCAATCAACGGATTTCTAAAATCATTCATATTCATTTTTTTACAATGCAATGTCTATAAGATATAACAATGAACTCTGAAGCAGTATTATTTTTCACAATCAATTGCTGTGCAACCAGTTCGTATAATTTTGATTCCAAAACGGAAAATCTGTTTAGATTTTAAGAAAATTATCAGAAATTCTCTTCTGACTTTGAAATGAGATCTTTTCTCATTTTTAAATAAAGGATTTTAATCTTCCTATTTCGAAAAAAAATACTACAAATATAAATATTGTACTCCATATACGTATTTCTTCTATATTTATTCCAAAAACTTTATGCACTGAGTATATTTTAATTATATACAAAATAAACTTTATTGTTGTTTTTATAGAGTACAGAAATTCTCTGAGAATTTGTAAAAATGTATAGAATGCATTATTTTTTATAAATCCGTTGGTAAGTATTCAAGAACAAAAAGCAGCATAGACAAATATTTTAGAAGCCATAAGGATTTTTCTAGCTGTTTAAGAAATGTTTTGATTTATAGGTTTTTATTTGCTATGAAATATTGAATATATGTTATTTTAATTTAAAGGCATTTAGATATAACTTCCTTGTTCAATTTTAAACTTCGATTTTGTGATAAAAATGCATTGTAATCGGCATATGCAACTAATTTATTCTTGCATTTGTTATGTATTAATGTTGCCAATTTTATGGTAATAAATTTTAATTTTTTTCGGGTTCTTTAACCAATAGTACAAGAAAAGATTAACTATGAGAAAAATATGAATATTTTTCTCATAGTTAATCTTTTCTTGTACTATCGGTACTTGACTCCCTACCCCCCATTATTTTTTCTCCCTTGTACTTGTACTCCCATTAACCATGAGAAAAATATGAATATTTTTCTCATGGTTAATGGGAGAAAAATAAATGCATCACATAGAAATTCAGTTAACTGGATGAAAAACTTTAAGGAAAATATGTCACTGTGCAGTATTTCAGGAATGTTTTTAAGAAACTTAATAAATGATTTGCACGAATGTATCACGAAAAAGATGGCGATTATATTGAAATTTAAAAATCTGAACTGTATTGATGTAAAAATTAAGCTTTTATTACTGTTTACAATATAATTCAATCATGTTTAAAACCAAAGCTATCAAAATTTTAAAGTTATATAAAGAATTTATAATAATCATGAACTTCAATTAATCTTAATATAATATTAAAGATACAAACTAAAGTTAAAAATTAACTCTAAATCATTATGTTACAAAACAGGATGATAAATTAATGAATGCGAATCTAAATTTGCACCAGCAATGCTTTTATCGCATGCTAAAACATATATAATTTTTTACAAATTTTATTTAAAAATTAATACAACCCGGCACATCCTGGGCATATTTTGTTCATAGATCTAGAACTAGATTTAAAAAAAAAATTATAAATTTATGTTTTTGGATAGATGCATTATCAATTTGCATGATTAAAGATATATTTCTTCGCGATTGCCGAAATATTCCAACCTTCATCTAATTTTGACCATTTTAACTTTTATCTACTTCTAGCTTCTCAAGGCCCAATATGGTTACATTTGGGCTTTGAGAAGCTCAAGGCCCAAATGATTATCACAAGCTTTCGTTGCCTTTAATTATTAAAATGTCCAAAAATAGCAATTAAACTTTCAAATAACCTCAAACTAGCCAAAATTCTCCTAATCAATAGGGGAGTTTTGTCTAATTTAGGGTTATTTGGATCATGTAATCAATGCTCTATGTAAATGTTGAATTAAGATTTGTTATCTAAACTTGATCCAAGCTATCTGCCCGAATTTGCCAAGAGGACCCGTGGCTAAGTTTAGCCCGTTCGGGAGCGCTGCTATCAGCCTAAGTCCGATAATTCCTAAATTATATATAAATCCCGAAATCGGAAATCTGCCGATGTCTTGGTTCTAACTGGTTAAAGGCTTCTGGACGATAACCCAAAGTTCTTTGTTCGATTCCAGGCCAAGGCAAATTTCTAATTTCAGGAAATTAGTAAAAATTGTAGTTTAATTATAATAGATGGCACCACTTTAGCTTAAATTTAAATAATTAATTATTAGTCCAATAGATGGTGGCACCGTAGCACAAATTAATTATTGATTTGGCAGTTAATTCAAAAATTAATCACTAGGGGAGTGTTGGCTAGTTTAACGGTTATTTGGCTCATGTGATCCCCTATGTAAATGTTGAATTGAGATTGATTAAACTTTTAATTTAGAAAAATAATTTTTAGAAAATGGAAGTGATTAAGAATTAAAAATTAAAAAAAAAAAAACTTATGTTAAGTAAGAATAACGAGTTATAAATTTAAATAAAAAGTTCTTATCACAATTGCAGCGATAAAAATCTACCAGTTAATTAATTTAAAAATAAATTAATAAAAATTTTAATGAAATGCTTTGATAATTCATTATTTGCATTATATAATATAAATATAAGAATATTATTCAGTAATTTTTTAAAATTTTGAAGAAAAAATGCGAGTCAATCATTGCCACTCCACCGAATGGATTTCTTTTGCTTTTTATGGTTTTGATTTTGGATTTTTATGCTTTTCCAATTCTACCGAAATAAAATTATTAAAATATTTTCCGCTAAAACTAATTTAAAGTTATTTGGATCGAATAATTTATTTATCATCTCTGCGGTTGTTCATTTGCATTTCTGGAAACAAAATGGAGGAGGAAAAGAGAGTGCTTAAGATACGACATAATCAATAGACATGAACAGTCATTAATTCTTCCTGAATCATATATCAATCACCTGTTAATAACTGACAAAAGGCTCAAGTCTTTATTGGAAACTATATAATGAAAGACTAATTAACGTTTATAATTTTAACCTGAAATGAATCGGTTAAAATGGGTCAAGAATTTGTGAATTTTTACAGACGAATATTTTATAATTTCAATCATATCGAGAGCTTGGTTATGTAACTAAACTTTAATCTTCATATTACCATATTTCATTAAACATCAAAGTCTTTTTACCTCGAAAATTATATTCCCATTTTCCTTCTCCAAGAAAGGGAATATTGTAATCAATGATGATCCCAAAACTATTTGTCAATAAAATAAATTTATATTGCTACACTTCACATATTAGAATCAAACATATAGTTTGATTAAAAAAAAATTATGAACGAAGATAACTCTTAAGATAATTTTAAATAAACTTGTTTTAATCTTGAAACTACTGTTAACCTTGAATAGTTATATATGGTTGTTTATAGTCAAAATTTAGCTTAGTACTCAAAATGAATTTTCTTTTTCATTTTGGAAAGAAAATAATTTTGATTAGAAAGTTTATTATTTTAATCATGAAAAATAGATAAATATTTATAACTTTCTTTTACATAGAATGTAAGAAATAAACTTCAGATTAAAAGTTAAATACAGTATTGTACGAGTAAAATAATTTTATAATTATTTAATTAATAAGCTATTACTAATAAAAATTTTAATTTAAGTTGTTTAATAAATATTTTATACATTGCGCAAATAAAAATGCCATATAGAATAAAGATAATCAAATATTTCTTTTGTTGGAGAAATATCTAATCATTATCGATTGATAATATTTTTATTTTAATTAAAAATCATCTGATTTTCTCAAAATAGTTATAAAATTATTAAGCTAATAATTCGTATTAAATATTTAATTTTGGATTTACTAGTTTGACAACGAAATTCTAGATGGCGATACTGCCGAATGAATAAGAATTTTTAGAATGTTTTATTATAATTTTATAATTTTTTTCATGTAAAAATGAAACATTTAATATATTAAAATAAATAAAATAAATTAGTTTACGTAATTTATACATTATTTAACATTTTTTATTAATTTTGTGTAAGAAATTCGAATTTGGCGAATAAATATTATAAATACAATATTAAAAAATTATCTTATGCTGCAAAACATAATTATTTAAACTAGATCCTCTCGCCACTTCAACAAGCCATCCTCAAGGATTAGTCGGTGTCTTCATGATCGAAGTACTTAGAAGTGCAGCATAGATGCTTATTAATTTTGGATTTTGAGTACCAGTTGGTAAAAAATAAGAATAGCAACTTGTTTCTTGAAGCATTAAAGTGCCAATATGTCCGATATTAATTTCCACCAGGAGGTAATATATCAGCAATATTACATCATTGGAATCACTCCAGATATTTTTTATAATTATCTTATGTGCCACGTAATCCGTAAAATATTTCAAGTGCAAAATCCTGTATTTTTTCAAATTTTATATGATCATTCTTTTTAATCCAAGGTATACAGATATTAAATTTATAGTCTCTATGCGACCCTAAGCTAAATTGCATCCGGAAATTTAAAAGTATCTATATTCAGTGTGGAATTATTTCTCTCGTATATAAGAATATTCATTTTGTAACCTTAGGAAAGTAGATTGCAAAATAAAAAAGGGAAGAAGAAAATTAGTTTTTTTTCAGAATCGATATCCTACTTTCCGAAAATACCCGATGGTCTTTATTTTTGGAATGGTTAAAGCTAAAGAGTTAAAATATGCCATCAAGATCATCTATGACCAAACTTGTATATTGAATGCCATAAAAATATATCAGATAGTTACAAGAAAACTTCAAAAGATTGAATGTTTGTCATTTTTAAACGGATGAATCTATATGTTTAATTAATATTACATCAAATTTGACTTTAATGACTTGATCACTCCATTAAATTTTATAAAAATCAAGTAAAAAGTTCAAACTTCGCCATTTTTAAATAGTTACAGATTAAGAATTAACTGATATATTAATAAGTTTATATATAGTCTATATTCAATGCCATTATCATCTTTTCTAAGTTTCATAAAAATCAAATGAATAGTTTAGAATATATTAAGAGAGAATTTCAAACGTTCGAATGACTACCATTTTGAAAATAGTTTGAAGTTATCATTAATTACTTTTGATGAAATTTAACAGCTTTAAGGCTACATTTAACGGTTAAACAACATTATTAAATTTCATGAAAATCTACTAATTAATTCAAAAATTATTAGTGAAGGACATGAACACAGAAGACATAATAATCTTATAAGTTGCACTTTCCCTTGGAAAATAAGTTAAAATGATTATAATTAATTATCATAAGCACTGCTGTAAATTTTAAATATATGCACTCTAAACTGGGATAGATTTGAATTTAATTCTCGTATGAAAAATTTGGAGAATAAAAAGTAATTCACTTATATTCGAATTCGTTGAATGGAACATTCATATATATATGTAGGAGTCGGATATATTTTTATAACAACTGGAAACATATATTAATAAATTAATGTAAAAACGATTTCTATTATCCTTTATAATCAACATGTCCATATCTAGGAAATTTACGACTTGTTAAACGTTAAGTCATTGAATGATATAATCATTTCATCTGATATCAAAATTACATCTGTGGGAAGCTTCCATCTTGTAATGTTTATTATAATGTGCCTCAAATTTTTGCAAGATACTGTGATTTTTTTATGTATATACTGAAATTTCGGACTGTCAAATATAAAAATTCATTCATGTTAAGAGCCTCTATTAATTATAATAATTATTATTCTTAGCACTGATTGTATGTATTTATTTTTTGTCGGATTATTTGGATTGTTTTATTGGGAAGCTCTTATTTTACTTAATTGTATGCTGAGAGTAAATAAATGAGTATAAATATGAGTATGAGAATGCTTGAATACCGATCATTTTTCTTACATCTTCATCTTCAATAATCTACATCAATAAATAAATTCAATGAAGAAACATTTAATGACAAATTTTTGGCAGATTTTGAAGTAGATTGTTTCGAAATTTCCATATTTAAAAATCACTTAAAAATGAATTTTTTCTTCTGTGACTTACAACGAACATAAAATTATTTTTATTTGTGTTTCCCATAATGTAAGTTTTTTTATTAATCGAATGTGAATCAATTATAGATTTTTCTTAAATTTACATCTAATGTCGCTAATAAAGAATTAATCAAAAATAGTTGAATCAATAAGGATTTCGCTTTATTTTCGCTTGCAATACTGCTATGTGGATATTAAAACAGTTAGAAACAGTTTAAATATCTTTCTCCATAAATAATAATGTTGGTTCTTTTTTTTTTCTATTTTATATATCGGTGGGGAAAATATAATTTCCTACAGGATAGAACAGACTTCTTAAAACATTAGCGTAAAAACTATTCAAATAGTTCTAAAAAATGTGAGTGAATAATGAGAGTAATATATACTTTGTAGTTGAGTAATATATCAAAAACTTGAAATTTTAGATTAATAATAAAGAGCAAAAACTTTTATTAAAATAAATATATCTATCAGCTTCTTAATCTTTGTTTCGAAAGAAATTTAATATCAGAGCAACAGTAACTTTTTTCTTTTTTAATTAAATGTATCCAAACATTAGGACTAAGAAAATTCATCATCTAAATTTATTTATTCAAAATAATAATAATAAAATTTTATCATCTTTTCACTTTATATGGTTATCTAAAATTTTAATTTTCATTATATAAATTGCATGCTCTCTAATCATTTATTTTAATTTTAAAACAAAAAAAAAATTTGAATGTTTTCTGCTTTCATTATGTTTGCAATTGATTTAGACGTGACGAAGAAATTGATTGTGAAACTTCTATACTGAAACAAATATTCAGTGATTGATCAGATTATAAATATCTAACATACAGAATACTTATAAAATTAAATTGATCAATCGGAATGACTCTATTTACTTTGTATAAAGTCCAATTCAGCTGATTAATTCCTGCTATATTTTGAGATAATTCGACAATATAAAAATGATTATTGCAAAAGTAAAATGAATGAAGTTATTGAAAATAATTAAAATAAAATGCATAGAATGTTCTTGAAGTAGATTATTACTGAATTAATATAGAATAATATACAGTACTATACATAAATAAATAATGTAACTTTACTATGGTATTCTAAATACTGTAAATATTATTCGAATTCAGGAATATTTAAGATGTTTTGTATAAATAATAATATTAATATTAATTGAAAATATTTAAATATATTAAATGTTTATACTAATGCTTGCAAATTATCTAGTATAATCGGTTGTATCTTTTAGAACTATGAGATTTTCCAGATCTGTTTGTTCTCAGTAGCCGATTCTTGGAGGTTAAAATATATATCAAAGAAAAATATTACTCACATAGCTTATACAAAGAAAAAACATATAAGGTATATATATTTTTCGTAATATGAATACTTTTATCATTTTCTGTATTATGGCATGTTTCATATTTTTTCTTTATATATAGGCTATATCTAGATGTAGTAAAAGTATAAAGGTATATATACTTTTTAGGAAAAAGAAATATCTCATTCAGATATCTCTTTTCTTCTTTTGCTTCACTTTCCAATCAATATAGCTTACCATTTAGCGATGGAGAAATCCATTACACCACAAATGTTTGTCATACCATAATGGGATCAGCCGAGATAGTAAAGAATGGCAAATATATTGCAATATATATATAACATATGTATTTATGTATCTTCTAATATTTAGTATTTTACCAAACACGTAATTATGAGTTGGATATCAGTAATTTGAGTTTTTAATTTGTGAAATGAAGAAATATACAAAAAAAGTTTATTTTATATTATATGGTGAATAATGGGTTCAATAATCGCTCCTATCCCTCCTGAAAAACCAGAATTGTGGGATGCTGAATTAAATCCAAGTCATTCAGATGACAATTCTTCAATTTATTATATAGTCATTTAACTGACAACAACTATAAATCATTAATAATGTTACTTTTATATGTTGTAAAAAAATAATCGAGTATAATATTAGGGTACATATATTATTAATTAATCAGAATTTTCTAACAAATACACAAAAGCTAAACTCAATTATGTTAATAAATTGCAACTAAAATACTGTTTGTTTCATTTATGCCAAATGTGTCTTTCGTTTTGATTCCAAAGCACAAGCAAAATTTATGATGGGGGATTTTTGTCTGCAATAAAATTTGGAGTTTTGCATCACATGATGCGAATGAAATATATAAAGTACTTTCTTGGATTTGATAAATAGTTCAGTGCTTTCAAAGTTGATGAGGCGCGTCATTTCTTAAGTCTGCTATAACCCCATCTTCTCTCTTAAGTAAACGAAAATGTGTCAAAGAGCAAAGCGCTTGTTTTTCTCATATACTGTAATATATGTAAGAGAACTCTGTTTCTGGATCTGTTCTCATTCATCTTGCAATTTCCATGCAGTTTCTAAAATGTCATCATTATGTAGATTTCAATGAAATGATATTTGCCTATCTAAAATTCTGATTTCGGATGCAACATGCACATCGGATCCAAATTTAATATTTGCTGAAGAAAATCGAAAAATTCTATGGTAAGGATCTCAAATCCATTTTACTTATATATTGCAATTTATGAAATATATAATTCTTATGTATTGATTTATTTTTGATAGAATCAGTTTAAATAAATAAAAAAATATTTACTTTCTCCTATACCTTGTATGAGAAACAGATATTATATTGATACGTTTGATTAGTTTAATTTTAAGATTAAACAAAATAAAATTTAGTTTTTATTTGATTATATCGAAGCATTATTGTTTTATTTATTTTATTTAATGATAGATTAAATCAGTGAATGGAATTAATTATTAAAAAGATAATCTGAATAAAACAATCTGTAATAATATATAGAAAGTTATATATAGTTTATATATTTACAGTATTTGGAAATAATTTAAAAATTAATTCAAAAAATTTTTAGAATAAAAGTAAAACTTAATTATGTAATTAACGATTATATCAGATCATTCCAAAATTAATGTCATTTTTAGCATACAATTTTGAAAGAATATAAAAGGTAAATTACTTGCTAATTTAATCAAGTATATATTCTCCATTTGAATCAATAACACTAAACGGTTATGAAAGCTTTAAAAATTCATGTTTTGACAAGCTGACACATGTTTGAACAAGTATAGTATTAAAAAAAAGACATAACTTTTGGGATGACCTGATATTACAGATGTCATGCCTTTTTATAACTATAATAGATCTATTATATTCATTATTACATATTAAAGCATGCAATACATTTCTTTTACATTAATACTTTATTCGATTATTAAGATTACTATCAAAATCGATTAATATCAAGAATTTATATATTCTCACTTTTTTTGCAGACTAGAATATTTAATATTTCTAAATTTTATTTTTAGAATGGAACAAAGAATATAATAAACTTTTCAAAATATTCTCTTTTCGATAAAAATAATTTACATATTTTACAATTGTAACTTCTCGCAAATGCATGATGTAAACAATCTGTTATATAGTTCGATTTGTGTAGATATATACTGAAGATCTGTTATTACTCAATATAAAATGATTCTAAATTTATATTAAACTCTTTTGATGACACATTTATTTAATAAATAGAAAATTTATATAAATATAACTTTAAATACATTTATGTCGTTGCAAAATTGATGTTAGCCCAGAAATATTCGATGCTGTTGATGAGTTGAGTCAATTCGACTTCACTTTCCTCAGACATGTGAACCATGTAAGAATTACAGTTCCATTCCATAGGCGGGTTATCAGCCGTAGAAGAAATATTTTGTAGGTTTTCCCACATTTCGAAAGCAATCATCATAGCTTTGTAAGAAGATATACTAGCCGAGGGTAGATAATCCAGAAGATGTCTTTCTAATGCATCACGAGATTCTTTTGATAACGATACCCAATTGGTATAAAGTCGCTGAACTTTATTTCCCAATGTAACTAAAATTACATATTATAATAAATTGCTCGTACATAATTTATTATGCTGTATATATTATGCTCAAATAAACTTACTATGTCTCATTCCCGAGCAGAGTAACAGAACTACAGAATCGTAAATTTCGCTCTGTTTATTGTGATTAACTATTGAATTACCGGCATCGTCGTTTTCCTTTTCTGCCATTTTAATTCAACATCATAAATTTTTATATAGCAAATTTGTCTTTATTAAAATTTTACAATGCAAAAATACTTTTCTTTGTTTACAAGCGTAATAAGAATTTTGCAACAATTGTCATTAAAATATAATGCAAAATTTCAAACTATAATATTTAAAGCTTAATTAAAAGATGCAATTATGTTATGTTATCTAATGCGTTATATGCTTGACTTTTTAAATATTATCAGATCATCTCAAAAGTAATGTCGTTTATAGCATTAAGTTTTGAAAGGCTATAAAAGATAAATCACTTGTTAATTTGATTAAGTATATATGCTCCATTTGAATCAATAACATTCTTTCAATGTTGTGAAAGCTTCATTCATGTTTAAACAAGCTGACACATATTTGAACAAGCACAGTATAAAAAACGACATTACTTTTAGGATGATCTGATACTATTATTTTTTTTATTAGTGAAAAACAGTCTTTAATAGATTCTAAAAACCTGATAAACTTTATTGAAGAGGCTAACAGAAAGTCGTCATATGAATATTGAATAATTTAATTATTAGAAAATGCAAATTTTGTGATATTAAGATGTCTTTCTACTTTTCTAAAACTGTTATCTGTAACAAAATGTGTACAATTTATAGAGATTTTTATATATTATTCTGGAAATAATATTTGTGGCAGATAGTAAAATTATCGCTATAACAATTTTATCTATATGCTACTGATCTTTCATGTCTATTCATGGAAATGAAAGATTAGCAAGCAATTTTCTTAACTTTGTTGAATCCAATTTATTTCTGTATAGTAGCATATATGAGAAAAAATATATATTTTTACTATTATTTTCAATTATTGTAATGTCTACACTATATTAATTTTATAAACATTCTAATTAATGTTGGTGTAAATTAAATATTTTTATCTGCTAATATAGACGAGCCAACAAGTCCAGCGCAGTATTTTCTACCATATCGTTTAATTTTTCATAAATATATTCCATCAAGAATTATCACTGTTTTAAATTTCGATATTTTTAATAAAAATATTGGAATTAAAAATAAAAATATAATATATTGGCATATTTATGCTAAAACAAATTCTGATAATTCATGCATATTGGGTACAAACTATATGCATGAATTACGATTATTTATATATTTATATCAAATAAGCATTTAATTATGTTTATTAAATTTAAGAAATTTTAACATCTTTGATAGATTCATTAAAGAAGAAGATAAAGCTATATTATCATTTATACAAAAATTTGGCATTAGAAAATTTGATTTTAAAGAATAACATAAGTTATGCTCTCAATTAAAATCAATTAACATTGTTTTAAAATTAACAATCCGTATTGAGGAAAATCGATTCTATCAATTAAAACCTTTAAAATTAATTTTTTAATAATTTTATAAAAGTTTCAGTGCATATTAGTTATAATAATGAAGTTTTATTTTGCAATCTTTGAAAAGAATTTCAAATTTTTATTTTCATGTTTAGTATTCCTGTAATACGAAGTCTACTTCGATTGAGTTAGGATTTATTCACGAAAAGTTCACTTTTCAATTCGATATCGTCTTTTAAAATTAAAATGATTCAGAATCCATAAGTAATGACACTATGCAATTCCGTGCGCATCTACATGAATATTTTCTTTTATCGAAAGTTAAATAAAAAATAATTGTCCTCTCTGCCTCTCTATAATCTTGAATTACGTACTTTACATACAGATTTTTGTTATTCTTATGTAATTTACAGGCTTCTTTTATTGAATCGCGGATTAAGTCGCTAAGCCAGAACACGTAAATCATTACGCCTAAGAACGAGTGCAATGTATACTTACAGTCCCAGTCGCTTATGCAGCATTTTATACAATGCAGGATTATGATAACCGAAATTTTTTGACAGCTGTGCAACTTGATATTTTTTTTTGTGTTACGCCGGAATGCATGGACTTCACGTTCCACATTTACTTCATTCATTCACAGTCGGTCAGTTCCTTTCTCTGAAAAGCGCTCCCGGTCTCTATAAACTTTTTATGCTGTTCTCGAATATTGGTTCTTGTTGTAAATTCCGTTCTAGGCATGTAATTTTTCCAGAAGTTACGTTTTAAAGTTGTGTATATATTTTATTTCGATAAACCAGGATATATATATATATATAAATTACTTTACTTTCTCCTTGAGGATACATTTTTAATAATGCGTATATCTGCATTGCATTTGAAAATAATATATTTGTCATCCTGTAAAAACTTTATCAAAAAATATTTATTTTTAAATAACAATAACTCCATATTTCACCCCAAACAGATTGGTCACAAATACTTTATTATTATTGCATAGTGTAAGTCTTTAAATTAATAATGCAGTATTTATGATAAATCTTCTTGGTGTTCTTGGAATAAAATATTGGAAAACCAAAAATTAGAGAGATTGAGCAAATGGATTCAACTTTATTATATTCTTTTCATTTACTCTTTTATTGAATTTAAAATTATTTTATCATTACGAAATTATATTTAAAAAATGGAAATAAAATTGCATCATTTAAGAAAAGTGTAGGGGAAAGCCAACTAAACAACTACGTATAATGCGATTAAATTAAAAAAATTGTGTTTAGTTAAATATTTGTAATAATTCAAAGATTATTTTCAAATATTTTAATTATTATATTTTTATTTTAATATACTGTTTATAAAATTAAACAGAGATCAAAAAGGAATATTTCCTTTTTCATTTTTATCCTACTATCTTATAAGACAACATTGCTATCTCTATGGTCAGCCGGATAATTGGTAAAACTGTGGTTTCCCATTCTGGAGGATCCGGATTCAAATCCAGGTCCCATACTTCCAGTCTTTCAGGAGGAGTCCGAGCCTGGTCCGTTGAACTCCACCCTTCAACCTTTCGGTTGACCTCATCAGTGGTGTTGGCCAGCCTATGATAGGCTCTACAAATGACTGCAGCCAGATAAAGTATAACCCTTGTGTGATATGGCGGCTTAACTACACTAACCTAATCTAGCTATTTGTATGTCTCCCACTAATAACTTTGAACCAATTAATAAATTTTAAAAAATTTTGATAATGATGTCCTTCGAATAAAGACCAGTTTGATGTGGCATCATTTAACCCATTAGGTATAAAAATTAAAAAATGGCGGAAGTTCAATATTCTGAGATACAAGATACAGAATAGTATCCTAAACTGTATAGAATATAGATCCTAAATTATTCGCTTCGTTTTTATGAAATTTAGAAAGATAATCATGTCATCAGACATGATCTCGTTGATATATCAATGAACTCATTAACTGTAACTGTTAAAAATGTTGGACATTCAAATTTGAAAGAGTTTTCTTTGATAACTTTTAAACTAGTCGATGGAAATTTATAAAATTTAGTAGGGTGATCAGAATATCAATAAAAAATTTGAAACGAATTTAATTAATTCAATAGATTTATCCTTTTAAAGATAAATCTAATGAAGATAGCAGACATTCAAAAGATTGAATGTCTGCTATCTTCAATAAAGACAATATACATTCAATCTTTTGAAGTTTCTCTGTAATAATTACTGGAAATATTTAATGAATTTTTATAAATTTCAACATATAATTAATACCACTAACGAGAATTTTGATAGCAAATATTTTAATCACGTATTTTTAATAATTCCAAAATAAAGAAGGCATGTTTATAATGAAGCAGTTAATTCTTCCCAAAATGTCTGGTTTTCATTTTTAAGTTATTTAATTTTAAAACTTTAAATTTAAATTTTATGCTATTTTTAAACACTTTTAAAAAAATTCGTTAATAATGAGATTTTAGAATATCTGTTTAATAGACTTAAACTAAATTGAGAATCATCATCATATCTTAATAGATTGATGATGCTAATGATCGACATCTTCATCATATCCGTATTCTCATGGACTGTGAGACAAACAAATGGATCAAAAATAAAGAAAACAATTTTCTCATAAATGAAAAAAAAATTCTCTTATTAAAAGTTTAACATTACAAAAATATATATTCAGCTATATGATTTAGTTTGATATAAAAATTCACCATATACTGATATATATATGTGTCGTGATTTAAAAAACCTCGTTAAATAAATATCAAGTTAAATTAAGACAATCCAGTTTGTTTCTGAAATTTTCTGGCTGTATATATATATATATATATATATATATACACACACACACATAGAAGATTACAAACATAGCAATAGGCTTACATATATATATGTATATTGTTATGTTTGAAATATATTATTATAATTAAGAATCAAAAGATATTTTCAAACATTGAATACGATTTTAAATCATCTTTGAGATAATTTTAAATTACTTTGTTCTCCGCCATTCTTCATAACCACATTTAAAAAGTAAAATAAAATTTCGCTTAATCATAAAACATTCCTTCTATAATGTGCATAGAAAATTTTTCATCCACATCCCTCCTTTCCATCAAAATTTTGATTTAAAATAAAATACATATTCAAATATTTTGTAGTGACTGTCAGTTGTCATTTAACCATTCATCTATCCATTATTTTTCTTGCTGTGCTGTTATCTCAAATGATAAATATGCCAAAATTTTTATAATATAGCTTTAGAATAATGCTAAAAAAATTCAAAAATGTATTTTTGAATTTTATTTTTCATGTGAACCAAAATGGTTTTGTAATATGAAGTTGTCTTCGTTTTAAATTCAATTTTGGTTAGTTTGCTCTCCGATAAAGTCAACTTTTTTCGTTCCATTTGATTATCTATTATCTACATAATCTAAACAGTTCTTAAATTTATCACAACCATATTTAATTTAGATAATTCAGTTCTGAGTTATGTATTCTCGTTAATTTACAAATCACAACTTGAATCTGTTCTTTAATGTAAATAATAATTATTTTTTCTATTATTTTAATTGATTATAATCTTCTGAAACTTTGTTCGTTGTAGCAGTCTTTTAATCTTGAGTATCTTACTTATTTTCATCGATTAAATAAAAAAAAAGAAAACAAAAATATGGTTATGTTTTCCTAATTTTAGATTTTTTTTTTTTTTTTTTGTGTGTACACTATTTAATATGATTTTCTCTAAGTTTACATTATTAAATCAATATTGATACTGCAAACTTTGAATTTATAACTGCTTTTATATAAATTTGAATATTAATATAAAATATGTAGAAAATTTCGTTGATAACTTATTAAATTTACATTTTGGAATCTAGATATAATCATAAAATTTTTCTTTATTTAAGAACTTCAATTATGATTTAACTGGAGGCATTTTTGCTTATTAATGAAAATTTGTAAAATCGGTATAAATTCTGTAGAAAAGAATATTTTAGGATTAATTAGCTTTTGCTTTCAATTATTATCCAATTAACGAGAATCTAATCAATCTAGCTTGATTAGATTTTCATAAAAATATTAATGATTTAATAACGTTTTTATTATTTAATTATTTTTAAGGGATTCGGGTATTAAGTAGAAGATTAAACAAGTTGATAAGAAAAAAAAATATTTTTAAGTATTAGAATGTATTTTTTTTTTTTTTTTAAATTATTTAAAAACTAATTTTAAATCCATTAAGAGGAAATTGTGCAAAACAGTTTAATAGCTATAACAATAGCATATAATTCGTTTATAAATTTAAATTATAAAGATATTTAGCTTAATTTTTTTTTTATCTTTTATACTATCAATTTTTATAATTTTTTTTTTTAATTTCTTCTTCAAATTCTTAATTTAGAATTAAAAAAAAAATTGATTCCTGTTGAACTTCCAGAGAGTAGTTCATTTTAAGTTAAGTAAGATTTAAATGTATAATTTTTTATGTTAAATATTGTATAATATAACACGATTTATTTGTTTGCTAGATTATAAGAAATTTTATAAGATTAGTAAGTTCAAGATTGGATCATTATCATCAAGCGTTAAATAAAGAGAAGTGAAATTAAATTTTTTGGCATATAATTTAAACTTATTGTCTGCTAACGAATCTAATTTAATGTTTGTTTTTTACTTCATATCTTAAATAAATCATTTTAAAAATAGATAAATAAGGATATAACGAGCAGTTACATGCAACTCGTTATTAATTAATTGCCCTTAGCACTGATGAAAGTTCATAGATGATGTTCGATTCTTCAGAAATTAAACTCGATTTTCGATAATTTTTTTCTCTAAATATTTAGAAAATCTATTGTTTACACACGACTTTAATGATAAGTTGGAAGAATATATTTGAATATCTTGACATTTCTAAAATGAAAAGAACTGAAAAATTGAATCTATCAAAGAAAAATATGTATGTTTTAATATTGGTTTCTGAAATATGATGATATTTTCTTTAAATTTATATTCGAAAATCTTTAAAATATTTAATACGAGAGGTTTATTTTAAAGAAAGTCGCAAGAATTATTTTATTTTTATTTTTTTTTTTTCCTTAGCATGTATACCAATCTAGGCGGATATAAGAGATTTATGTAATATTCCCGAACAGAAAAGTCGTGAAGATTGCCTGAATGAACTCTTGTCAGCGAACACGGCCCCAGGAGGCAAATCTGTAATTCCAAGTGAACTCTGCTTTGCTTCGTGACCGAAATCTCTACCTGAAGTCTGAGGATGGAATCTAATCCCCTATTCAGATTTTATGAGGTCTTTTTCCTGGAATAAATCTGCCTCAGCTATACTCTTGAAACTGTCATTTTCTTTTATTGATTGAGAAACCTGTAGTATTCATCTCGGAAAAATTTATTTTCTCATTGTATATATGTAAATTTATCTCTAGTAAGAAAGTTTGTATTAAAAAAAATGATAAAATGTTTCTTTTCGAAATTATAATATCTTCTATAACGTTCAGTTAAGTTGTAGCAAGAATTTCTGTGAGTAAAATTCATCCATCCTACCAGAAATAAACAGTCAAACTTTCCTATCAAGATAAATTTAAACAGAATTAATTGTATTAAATTAAAAAAAAATGGAAATATTCTACTCTTCTTTATTAATTAAAATTAAAATTATAGAATATTTTTTAAACTTGATTTTAATTATAATAATTTAAATCCCTTTCATGTGTCGCCATCTAGTAATATTCACTTTTAGAAAAATCTTTCTTATATTTAATAGGATTTAATGATCGTAAAAATTTTATATTATGTATTTTAAGAAAGACTTAGTTTAGTTTATGAATATTTGCCTGTTTATATATATATTTTAACAATATTATTAATAATTTGTTCAAATTAATACTTAAAAGTGAAAACAGATGGCGTCCGAGAATGGAACTAGTTTATTTTTGCAAGTACACCCGTAGTACAGTATAAGAAATTTTTATTATACGAATAAATTTTATACATTTATAAGCAAATTTTCTGAAATATATATATATTTATTTATTTATACAATATAATTGATATCGATTATTATCCAAATATACTAAAACATCTCTTTCATTTCTTCAAAGTATCTTTCATGATGATGACAGATTTTTAAAGTTATTGTTTATGATATTTAATCTTTTTATTGAGCTGTTTTAATGCAATTTGAATGGAAATTAAACTTTCTTTTTTTTAAAGCAAAATATGTATATATTTTTGTATCTAACGATTTTCGAAAATGCATTTTACAAAGTTCATACATAAAATGCAATCAATATTCGAATCAACTCTTTAAGTCAGTCGCCATATCGATTTTTATCATTATATCAAGAAGATTGAAAGTAAGTTTTATAACTTATATCATCTATAACCGATTTTAAACTTATGATCATTAAAAATTTAATTTACAAATACAGTAACGTCTTGTCATCTGTGAATAAAGATCGAAGCTGAATTTTATATCAAAAAATTTATTAATAAATTCTTCAAAATTTCCGTATTTATACTACTGTATATAATTGATGAAAATTTATCAGTTTATTTAAGTAATTATAATTATTTAAAAAATTATTAATTATTGTTTTTTTTTTTTTTATTGCGGATGTAATTTTAAAAACCATTAAAAATTGTTTATCTCTGTCTGTCTTAAAAAAGTAATTTTCCTGGTATTTTCTGAGTAAGTAACCAAGAGTACTGTATCTACTGACATTTTTATAAGCCTACATGAATTACTACTGAAATTAATTTTTCATTCAAACATTTTAATTTAAATATAAAATTAGATTAGTTTTATTTTTTTTAAATTTAATTTAAATGTCATTTATTTTGTAGAATGGCTTTGTAAACCGTATTATAAATAAATTAATAAGAATAAAATAAATTTTGCAATCTCATCCTTTGTTTCTCGAATTATAAAAAAGGATTTCATCTCTCTAAGGGCGATCTTTCTTTTTCTTTCTTGCAAGCTTTTGTGAATTATATAAAACGACGATGGTATACAATAATATAATGATATGTGAAGCGATAAAGAACAAAAGTAGTGTTTTCTACGATTCCTTTTGTATTTTTAAACTTATTAATACAACTGCTAAGTTTTATCATGCAGGATGTAAATGCATGAATTTAATAAGATGTCATCATTTGAAAGAATCTTTTTTTTTTTCTTTTTTCTAGTCGAATTTCTCTAATTGGTGTCTTCTTCGCTTGAATTTTCGTTTTATTTCTGCACCTTAAGTAATCTATTAATTAAAATATCTCGATAAATTCGCCATTGTATCACAGTTTAAACCGTTGGTAAACTGTACGCAGTTACCTATTATTACTGTAAATAATATATGCGGTTCTCTATCAATTATTACTCTTATTATGATCTCATTTCTAGCGTATTTAATTAATTATCAAGATTTAATTACCATTTATAAAATATAAACATATAATTCCTTTAAACTTATGTTGTAGATAATAAGAGAATTTTATTCTATCACATGAATAAATACTCATATTATAATGATGCTTATGTGATGAGTAATATATACTTTATATTTTGTAATGCTTTGAATTAATTCTATCAATTTGATTGATTTATGTAGCAATTATTAATTAATGATGATGTTTACATATTTGTAATTATGGTAGTTGTTTTCCTATATAGTTCGACAATTATTTATTTCGTTTATTTTATATGTGATAAGCTGCAGTTTGTTCAGTTGATAGTTGTCTTCTTTTTTCACAGTTAATGTTTGTTTTCCTAAATTATTTTAATTAGATGTCTAAAAAACTGTTGTGAGCTTTCTATCTGCCACATCATCGAAACTTCAGCATATTCTGAATTGAACAATTATCATTTTATTTAATTCGATATTTCTTTTATCGAATGTTGTATATATAATTAAATAAACAGAATATAAACAAATGATGACGATTAAAAATTATAATAATATCCAAATAATAGTAGAAATCTAATTCTAAATTAATTATCACTAATGTGATTTATAAAAATTACAAAATTAAGCTTAAACTGTTAACTACTAAGAAGATATTCATTTACTTATTACTATAATAATAATGAAGAGCATTATTGCATTTTTATTACCATAATATTTCTGACATAATGATCTAATAAGCAAATATAAAATAGAAATGAAGCCAGTTGTCAAAAAAAGGAAGAAAAGTCAGATTAAACCATCTTTATATCATCCCAGCTAGAAAATAAATCTCTGAATATCGAATGCATCTCCAAAATTATATCTAGTTATCATATAAAATATTATTATCTATCATCTTTATAATAAAGAAATTATATACAAATTTTGTACTTCAGAAGTTGTCTGGATATAAATCAAATATTTTTATATAATTTATTTATTTTTTCTATATTCTTTATATTGAAGAATAAAATGGAATGTATACATATAGTAAATAAATTGGTAATGATTCTTGTCTCTCATAACACTGTGCTTAGTTAATTATGAAAATCCTAAATCATTTGCATTTCAAGAGATATCATATTTCTTTAACAATTTCTCCTTTGGTGATTACAATTATGCTATGATACTAATATAATTGATACAATAATTAAGGAAAACTAAATGTAATTTTTTAATGATATTATATCTTAAATACAAAAATTTAAAGATTTATTATTATTATTATTAAATGTCTTCCTTTTTAATTAAGCACTAATTACCATAGCAAATCGATTATAAAACTATCACACTTTTTAATTTGATTTTTAAGATAAAATTATATTGATGCTAAGATTCACTATAAATTGTGAAGATCAAATATTTTTCTGAAACCAACAAAAAATGTTTTATTTATATTCGAATGCTATGGTTCAATAGGAATATATAGGCATATCAAGGTTTTTGAAAAGTTTAGCAATCAAATTTTTTATTATATACTAAAATTAGAGAAATTTTTCCAGAGACTCGAATATAAGACGATTTTTTTTTCTTTTATTGCTGCGTTTATAAATAACGTTTCCTTATAATTATGCTAACGTTGGCAATCTTTTTTGATATATGAAAACATTTAGATAAAAATTTTAATCTTTATCAATTAAATAGTTAGCTGGAATAAACATGATAATTCCATAATGTAGTAATTGTTTCATATATATAGCCAGTCTATGGTTGTAATAATATATATGATAATAGAAATAATTTTATATTGCGATAATAAATTGAATTATTACGATGATATTTAATACAATTTATATATTCTTAGAAGAAAATTTAGATTATAAAACCATTTTACTTATAAAACAATTATTTTAATAGCAAATAAAGTTCTAATAGCATGTTTAAATTGGAACTCTCCTTTATAAAATAATTGTATTATCTCTCATAAAAGAGCATTAAATTATTTTTATGTTATAAAGTTTCAGTCCTGGTAGTCCCCATATCATTTTATACAAGTAATATGATCTGATAAAGTTACACATAGCTTCTAAAATAATTTAGATATTTTTAATCATATAGTCTATAGCTATGTATATATATATAATGATATTAATTCATCTGGTGATATATCTTAATTCTCTCATTCGTGAAATTTTGATTTTGATGGGGTTAGCAAAAATGATACCGATAAAATAATCTAATTTGATGAAAAATAATTAAAAATCATTTTCGATAAGGTAAGCATATGAAACAATGATTTTCAATTGTTATTAAAGTGGTATACCATAATATAGTGTTTAAAAAAATATTCAAAAATAAATATTTGATTTATGGGATACTTGTTTATGTGTGCATAAAATTAAATTATTTAAAAATAGTGAATTCACTATTCGAAAATCATTACAGGTAAAATTTAATATAGCATGAGATTTAAATAAATAAGCTAATATTTCTTGATTTCACGAAATTATTTATCATTCGTGCACTTGTAGAGTTACGGAACTTAATTTCACTAAGTTAATATATTTCTACATCATTTTAATAATTTGAACATAATTAAATTATTAATGGAAATGTGGCGATAAATTTTTAAATCTATTATAAATATCAGGTCATCCAAAAAGTAATGTCGTTTTTTATACTGTACTTGTTTAAACTTGTCTCAACTTGTTTTAACATGGTATTATGAATCTTTCACAACGCTGAAAGAGTGTTATTGATTCAAATGGAGAATATATAGTTAAACTAACAAGTGTTGTGGAGTATTATGGAGTGATATGGTGTTAAAATTGACATTTTTAGATCCCAGAATAACTTTATAATTTGTAACTTTTTATAATCTGATAAGTAAATTGATTGCTGCACAGATTGCTAATAGTAAATAACAAAGATAAATTATCATCATTTATTCTGGAATTTTTATAAAGATAAATTATTTAACGTTTCTGAAATGAAAATATTTCTACAGAATACAAAGTGAACATTGGAAACTGAATCTAGGTTACTAAATATTTCATTTGTGCCGCTTTAGTTGGATGCAAGAGGAATTGTCTTATGGAAGAGAAGCAAAAAAAAAAAAAAAAACAAGATGTATTTTTTTAGAAAATGGATGGTAGAATAACAATTTTGACATCCAATTTCTTCTTATCTAGAAAAGATATCGATTTGTTTTAATCTTGAATGAATAATCACCTCTTCCACTTTCTTTATAATTTCACTCTAGTGGAAGAAATTTGATATATAATCTTCTATCTAAACTGTTGTGATACTTGTTTAATGCCCCTTCGACTATATGTTGCTGTGTAAATCCATCTCTTTCTAATATTTTATTCGAGTTTTGTTGTTACTTTATTTTATAAGACATTTTGACAACCGTCTATAATTTTATTTATCATTTCTTTTAATTAATTATAAATTTTATTATTTTCAATTAATCTGAAAATAGAACTTATGATTGATTAAGATGTAAATGTGAATATAGTTCGCTATTGTATCAATCGAACAAAAATTAAAGATGACAAAGTAATACTTATTACAAATTTTCGAATGAAATTAGCTAAAAAAATAAAAAAAAGGTAAAATAAAATAAAGTAATTACAGGAAAAATCTGATAAATTCTATTTATTTGTTTCTCTATATAGGTTTACAAGAGTTTTTATTTAGAGAATTTAAACGTAACTATGTTACTTATTACTTTATTTTGGGGAATTTAAATATATTTAATCAACTTTATTTGCTGTTTTATGTAGAGAATTTAAGTTCTGTACTTTATTTGCCAGATTTTTTTTTAATTGTAGAGATCTTAAACACAAATGCTTTATTTGCTACTTCATTCAAGATATTTAAACATATATTTTACTTTATTTAGGGAATTTGAACAGATATTTACTTTGTTTAGAGAATTTGAACAGATATTTTACTTCATTTGGGGAATTTAAACACATTTTATTTCATTTAGTGAATTTAAACATATATTTTGCTTTATTTATGGAATTTAAACGTAACTACTTTATTTGTTGCTTCATTCAGGAAATTTAAACGCAGTTGTACATTATTTGGTACTTTATTTAAGGATTTTAGACATTTCTTTGATACATATTTTGGGAATTCAAACATAATTAATTTGTTTATTCATAAAAACGATGCGCATCATTTTATAATTACATATCCTTTATTTAATTATGCAAAATTAACAAATTTTAATTCAAGACAATCCTTGTCTGAATTGCAATATTTTCAAATAAATTTTTTAAAAATAGGAAGAAAAAAGTAGAAAACTTAAAATAGGTTTTATTACCTAAAACTGAACTAAAAGACGGTTGAATGGTTCTTTGCTTTTTCTACATTTTGCATTTAATTTTGGTCCAGAACTGCTCCCTTAGTACTCTATTTGAGTGGAAAGGGGAAATCAAAATTTAGCCACTAAGCTTACCATACAAAAGAAAGAACTAAAAGAAGCAGTAAAATTGAATTTTAACCATTTAAAAATGGTAAAAAGTTCAACAGTTAAATATCACAATACTAAAAATGAGCAATTTATTTATTTATTTTTTCTTTAAAAGAATGAATGCCCTTATTTATAATTTACAATTTATTGGATGATTAATTTATTCCGGAATGAAAAAAAAAAAAACATTTATATGGAAGAAAAATAACCGTAGATAATGACGCGAATAATAGAAAATTTATTTAGGAATATAGAAAATGCATTCCAGTTTATTTTGTTCGGTCGAGATGAATATCCAAGCTTTCTGAAGACGTATAAAGTAGTTTGGAATTTGTCAAACCACAACAGATGTTGGAGACAAGAGGAATTTCCATCTCTTCATAGAGATAAAAGTTGTCATATTTCTAGGATATCAACAACATCAAACTCTTATTAAACTTTTACAAATATAACAAATTTTGCAACATCCCAAAAATGAAGCTTAAAAGCTTGTTTAAGACCAAACAAAATTTATTAATGAATTTATCTTAATTACAGTTTTTGCTAAATTTTTGTCGTTTATCAAGTAAATCTGTTTAGTTTAAATTTAATTTTCTTAGCTTAATTACATTTTAATATTATATGATCTTTAAAACTTTCAAATTTCCATGTTTATTATTAAACTCTAATATAAATTAATATAAAAAAATATATAACAACGTAATATTTTAGTGTTTTATTTTATTTTCTATTGATTTTTTGAAAATGGCGTGTTTCTTTTCATCAGCCTTAGGCATCAATATGGAGAAGATAATAAATGAGGTCGTAAAAACGGAACAAAATTAACCAAACTTGTTAATTTGTAAACCTAAAAGAAGATAATAAATCAAAATAAAAAAAAAGAAGATAACAAACCAAAGAAGCATGTTTTCGTTCATTTTAACGGCTTTAACAGCAAACTTTAACAACGAAAAAAGAATCATTAAATGGCCAAATACAGAAACTTCTATTTTGTATAAACAATATTTTAAAATTATCCCGTAATTTTGTTTTCTAAACTGGATAACAATTAGAAGCTGGTAAGACGAAAAACAATTATAAATCATCGACAACAGAGGAGATAAAAATAAAAAGCTATCACTAAATTGAAGCTTCTTTTGTGGCAATAAGAGCAAATGGTGAGAATAGAAGATACTTATTGAGTGCGAGAGACCATCTTGTTGGGTAGTTAAGAGAGAACATAGATAGATAAACGGAATCTTTTATTATTTTTCTGATTTTACCAGATCACGTTTATTCTTCAACAGAGTGACTTTCTTCTAGTGCACATTTCTTTTCTAACTTCAAAAGTTGCCATTTTACTTATGGTTCCAAGCAATATGACCGGAAATGTCTCAGCCGATTGCCCTATTTGTCAGATATAATAGCTATATAATCTTCGATAGTTATTCTTATCTATGAGAACATAACACACAATTTTCATATAATGATATTCTTATTTTAATTTAGAAATATTGATTTTTATTTTTCTTATTAAATATTATCTAAAATTAATTTCTAAATAATTATTTTTATTACAAAATTAAATCGTATTTTAAGTTTAAAAAAAAGAGCTATAATTGGAAAATAATTATGAGAGTAGTTGTTTATCTATGAAAATCTGAATCAAAATCCTGTTAGCACAGTTTTTATTTTTCATTAAATGGATTTATAAGCTTTCAAATCCCTCATTTTACATTATATATATCAATGTTTCTCAACCTTTTTTGTTTCATTCCCCCCTTTCAATTTAATCCAGAATACAATTTTCCTTTCCCAAGATAGCTTAACTCAAAAGATGTATTTTAAATAATATGTATATAATAACGAAAATATTTTATTTTTTTTCTGTAGTATAAATTTATTTTAGTTATTTTTAAACAATTTATTAGATTCTTTAAAACATAATGAACATTTTATTTTATTTGCGATTCCGATCCCCCTGAAACATTAAAATTCCTCCACAGTGAGGAATTCCCGATTGATTGACAACCACCGATTTATATTATTACTTTAAACATTTTTCGTTATTTTTCTTTTTGTTCTTATAATTTTTAACAGCATTCGAAAAAATATAATGTTGGAAAGCTTTATAAATGCCAATTTTTGTTCTCAAAAATTCCTGAAAATTATTTAAGTTGTTTTCGATGGCAATCAATCTCATATTGAGTTCTAATCATTTTTTCTTTTTATCATTTTTGAATTTCATTATTCTGTGCTCAAAGAATGACATGATGTAATCTATGTCTATGTGATCTATGTCAAGATTTACAACGAACTTTTATAAGAAATTGTAGCAAAAAAAATTTATATTAAATCAGTTTTGTGAAAATATTCGATGAATTGTTTTATAAACATTTCGTATGATATTTTAAAGGGATGCAATTTATAGATAAATATCAAATAATTTAAGTTTAATTATCAAACAAAAAAAAAAACTCTTCTATTGAAAGTATAAAGGTGTCTGATAGTTTTGAAAATTATGGCATTTATTATAACTACGTGATACTCCGGATTTTACGGATTCCCGGATTTTATTCGTATAATAATCCTTTACTTCATAGAAAGTTACGTTTAGCTGTGATCGATATATTAAAATTAATTAAATGATTCCAACCGAAATGAGAAAACAGTCATAAAATTATCTAATTTGATGACATTGAAAATAAATTTAAGATAGTGATTAATTAAATAAATTTATATTTTTAGAGATTAATCTCATATTTTTTCCAAAGAGAGATTTAAATGCAATGAACTTATTAAATTTAATGTAGGCAAAATTATAAAATAAAACATCTTAATGTTTTATTTTATGTTCTTATTATGTTCTTATATGTTCATCTTTAATTATTTTGTTGATGTCATTTTTTAAAAGTGGTAAAGGAAATTAAATTCGAATAATAAAAAATTATTAAGGATGGAAATTTAAAAAAAAAATATTTTTTTCAAGGTAATCATAAAAAAAAATTATAAGAAAAACATATAAGTTAGTTTGATACCGGAAAAAAATTCTATATGTACTAGAATCATGAAAATTCTAGTTAAAAGTCTGTTGCATCATCAAAAGGGAACTGGTTCCTAAAGAAACCTTAGAGAGAAGCTCTAAGTCTAGCCTAAAGGATCTTGTTAGAGATAACTGGAAAGAGAACTAACAAGGCAGTCGATAAGTACTCTAACCGATGATTTGTCCCATCAGGACACAATAACAGAGGATTACCGCTTTTATAAACGAGTAAATTCAAAATTTTATTGGATTTTTTTCCCTATATCTAGAGATATTATATATATATATATTTATTGGAATAAACAATTTTCTATATCCATCCTATACTTTCTAAGTTAAAAATTGCGAAATTTAATTTAATCAAATTTAATTTTCAGAAGTATGTTTTAGTCAAAATTTATTATCTAAATCAACTTGATAGAGCAAGGAAAGAGTAGAGTATCCATTCAATCTCTATATAGAAACCTTTATGGTTGCTGGCACAGCTAGATTCGGAATATATCAGGTTACCGATCTATAACCTTCTGAAAAAATTGCTCGTAAAGCAAAAAATCACAAGGAAATTATCTTATATGTGAACTGATATTCACACATTACAAATGAAGATTGCTTACTCCTTCTAAGAAGATATTTTCATCATATTTTAGATATTAGAAATGTCAGCTTTAAATGACTTAAACACATTTTATTACAATAAAATTATGTGTAAGAAGTAGCGTGTTAATTTAGTATCCATAATTTCCAAGGATGAATTAATAAATATTATTTATAATAGCTATATTCAGAATGATATTATAATATGATACAATTTTAATACATGGTTATTATTTTTTAATATTTTTCATATATTTGCTTCTAGATATTCTTTGTAACAGAAAAAAAAGCATTAGCGAATATTTTAAGATTATTCTATATACTTTATAAATTTCTATTGTTTTTTCTTGAAACTTTTATACTTTATTAACTTTAACGTTCTTGTAGAAGAAAGTGCACCACTTCTATGCTTAGAGGCATATTCAAATTTTATAGTTTTTTGTAGTAACTCGAGATAAAATACATATAAAACGTCTATAAATTATTAAAATTAATTCTTTTACGACTTGAACGATTTATGAACAATGTTTGCTCTTATAAACAAACAAAAAACAATATTATGCCATCGGCTAATTTTTTTAAGTGTTAAGTTTTAATGCGTTACACTCTTTCTTCTATAAATTTTATGTTTGCTTTTTAAAATCATTCTGATATATTTCTCGAAAAGAATCGTCCTCCGTCCATAAAGTGCAAGTTTTATAGCTTCATATATATAATATAATAAAAACTTGAACTTCTTCAGTTAATCAATATCCAAAACAATTTTTTTTTTAAGAAAATTACTAAGTAAAAATTCAATAAAAAATTTAATCAAATATAAACACAGTAAAAATTGTTTGACTGGAAAAATATATATATTTAAGAATTTGTTTTTAATTATTTTATGTAATAAATTTGCGTAATTAGTCAACAATTTGTTTACTTCGAATCATAACAAATATTTGAAGAAGAGAATGCATTTATTTAACTAAAGTTTTCTATTGACATATAATAAGTTGCATGGATAATGAATTAAGATAATATAATCTCTTTTCCTCAAGGTAATTACTCTCCGTTATCGAAAGTCCACAACTGAAGAGATTAGAACCAACAGATACTGATTTAAGAGAAAATTCTAGGAAACGGGTTAATCTAGAAACATATGTTTGATGGAAAATCAAAGGCTTTCCAACTATCTAGTCACAAACCGCCACTTAATTGCAATACAATCGCTCAGCGAATGGAAAACAGATGGCTTTAATGAATTACTCTGCTCTATTGCACACTATTGTACTATACAGAATTATAATTTAAATATCTTGCACAATGTAATTTTTTTTATTTAAATTTATTCCGAAATTTATAACAGTTAAAAAAAGACAAATAAAATTAATTCGTGTTTACTTTTTAGTTATTTTTTACGCGATTGTATTGCACTTAATGGTCTTCTGTCTGTCTGTAAATTATCTCGAGAACTATACTTGATAAAATATTCAAATTTCGGGAAATAGTTTCTTATCATTTAAGCTGAATATTTGATAATTTTGAACTTTCTATGTTATCCTGTTACAAGATGGCGACCATTCAAATTTTAAGAAGTCGGTACTTCTGAAACTTTTTTTGCAAACGTTAGTTGTCCGGTTGTTTCGATGCGATTGTTTCCAAAGGATTGAAATATGCTAAACAAAATAACAGTTATATTTTTATATATGTCTGGGAAGTGACTGATTTAAAAATAAAATATAAAATATTCAAAAAAAAAAAAAATTTATCCTTATATTTCTAAACCAAATCTTGATATTCTTTTCGGCGTTATATTTTATTTAATCTTCAATGCGGAAAACGTGAGATTGAAAATAGATTCTACATAAAAGATGTCACAAGATACAAATAGAATGATGAATGAGATTGAAATTTCAACTTAAACAAACATCCAATAAATGATTCAAATGTAAATTCCAGAGAAGTTTTTTTCTATTTAGATTTGGTTTTTTTCCCCTCATCTCGTATAGATTTTGTAATCTTACAAGTTAGCTAAAAATACATAAACTGTTTTTCTATCATTTTTATAGTTACTTTTCGATAACAAAATATCAGCAAAATGGAATATATATATATATATAGGCCTATATAGTATATATCAATTTTTATGTGAAAAGAATTTTATCGAACTTTTATCCTCAGAAAAAATAATAGCCTATATTTTATTTTAGTTTTAAAAATTTATACTGAATAAGCAAACTTCAAAAACCTAAATTTTCGTCTTCAAAGAATTATTTTAGACAAAAACATCATAAAGAATCAATTCTAACCACAGAAATATTTTTCTTTCTTTCTTAACAAATCATTTATCCAAGTATGTTTAACTTTCTGCTTAGATGTTATTAAAAATTTATTTTATTTCATGAAAATTTTTATAATTTACAAAATAATCATTATTAAATACTTTACATTATAGGAAAAAAAATTCAGAATTTTTTTTATCTTAAGTTAAATAAATAAATGCTTACAAGTAAGTATCTTAAACAGAAGCTGTAAGATAATGATATTTATTTATTTTTTATTGTATTTAAATATATATATTTGATAAATTTACTCAATACAAGAAAACAATACTTTATAGTGAGTAAATTTTGCGATTAATTATTGCTGCTTAATTACACAACTAGGATAGGATTATACGTAGAGAAGATTTATTGAGAATTACAACTTGATACAGCACATGTAGAGTAGTTAAATAAATTAATTGAATAAATTAATTTTGAACGTAAATTAAATTAAAGAAAGCACTGTAATTCTTAAAATGTTGGATAAAAAGAATAAAATAAATTAATAACATACCAGATAAAAAATTATAAAAATTATTTGTACATAAGTTAATCCTTCTTTACAGAGAACTAAAGAGTTGCTTGCATTGCTTAAAAATGAAGCTAGGATTATCACAGGGCTCCTTACAGGGTACTGCCATCTTAGAAAGCATCTTCATTTAATTGGGATTGCTGATAATCTCAATTGTATAAGATGTCAAGGAGGAGATGAAACTTCTCTTCATATTATATGTGAATCTGTAACCCTTTCAAGGCTAAACTATGATCTTCTTGGGTTGCATTTTCTTGCACCAGGAGATCTTTTTACGGTCCCATTGAGGAAGATACTGTCTTTTGTGATTAAGACGGGACTTCTTATGGGAATATCCCATTGAGTATGCACTGGTGGTCGCAGTGCTAGGGCTGTGTAAAGCCTTCCTTTCCTACAATACAATACATGAGTTAAAATATGTATATAATCTTACATGGTATAGAAATATGAAAAATAAAAATTTGCAAAAAGATAAATTAGGTAAAAAATGACGAAATTCTTGAGTAGATTTTTGAGATCAAATCGAATAAAAAGCATTTTATAAATTAAAAAAATAATGAAGTTTTTTTTTTTAAAATGATATCTTTCGGTGATAGAATAACTAAATTAAAAAGCATAAAGGTAATTTTTACGTTTGAAGAAAAAGCTACAAGTTTTCCAATTGATTGATGAAAGTAAATGTTCTATATTAAAAAGAAAATGCTTTCATTTTTTAAATTGAAATCTGCAATCGGAAAGTACGAACTTTTCTAAAGAAATTTTAGATAAAATTTAATTTAAGTTTAAAAAACAAAAAACGGGCTACATTTATAATAATTAAGATCGATTTATGAAAACATTTGTATACTTCTGTAGACTGGCTGGATTTAAGATTAGAATCATGGAATATAAGGTGATTTTCTCCTATTTCTGTGCCATATTTTGGATCACACTGATTATTTAATCTACAATACCTATTGTAATCCCTATAAATAAAACACACGCTACTAAAATAATGAGATTTATAGATTTGCAAACAGGTATTGTAGAAAATTCCTTAAATCATGATTAAGTTTATAGATTAACTAATATGAAAAACTAATATATATTTTTTAATTGATAAATAAGACACATATTACTATTTTATATTCTTCAGGAACCTGGTGATGAATGTCTAAACTATTACAGAAGGACGACATTGGTTTCGAGAATGCATCTGAGTTAGATTGTTAAAGAAAATAAATTGAAAAAGATTTAAATTTTATCTTAAAATTTTTAAAAATAAATGATTGAAAATATAATGCTTTGTGTCCTGGTTATTGCATTTTGATCATACTTAGGTCTACCTCCAGCGTAGAATGACCTCGCTGTTTATTCATCATTAAACTGGAACTTTTTTCCCATTTAAAAAGTTAAAAGTTTACTCAGTGGCCACTTTGCCCAATTCAGAGGGGTAAAATGGCCATATTGCAGAAGTAAAAGTAAAATAAAAGTTAATGAAAATATAGCAAAGCATGTAAAATATAATATATTTTATTGATACTATATTAAATACACTATATTCTATCAAAATATCAAATATTTATCTGTAATATCTAACTTGTAAGGGAAAAAAATTTCAAATAAATTTAGCTTAGAGTGGCCATTTTACCCTGCTCTTCCCTAATTATAAGAAAAAAACAAGTTAACGAGAAGGCATAATGAGAATTTATGTAAGTCGGGGTATTACTGTATTTTGTGCGGCAGCTCAGTTCTATCTTTTACAATTTTGCAATACTATAAAAGGTTATAATATTGAAAAAATTTAATAAGACAATATTATAAATATTCTAAGTTTTCAGTATATAATTTGTTATAAAGTGTAGCTTTTTGTGTATTTATTTTTTATAAATTATAGAGAGAATTTAGAGAAAAACTACAGAGAATTATAGAGAAAACAGCGAATATAGAATCGATTGAATCTCATCGACTTCTGATAGAGATAAAAGGAATAAAATTATGGAAATTTTTTAGTGAACAAAATTTGATTTAAAAGTAAATTTAAAATTAATACAAATATGAATTAGTTTGTTGCGTTGTAACGAGATGTCTTTAGTTCGCTATTCATCGTACTAATGCATACATAATATGTATAAATTTTAAATTTCATAAAGTTATAATAATTTAAATAAAATCATTCATGAATGAATACATTTCTTAAATTTTATATATTATAAATAAAGAAAGCATTTTCCATTTTAGTTAAGTAATCCGTACTTAAATTTTATTATTAACATGAATAAAATTGTCCTTTGTAGTATTAAAATCGGGCAAAAATATTACAATGGTTTTAAATTTAAAAAAATGCAATTTTGACAATAAAATGACAAAAGAAACTTTTAAATTAAATGATTAATTTTTTAATTATTTTAACATATGACCAAACGTTAAAGAATTAATATTTCGAATTAAAAATTATAAAAGAAACAGATTAGATTATTAATTTTAATAAATTTATGATATTTAAAATCATTTTTATTATCTGAGAATGATTACGATTCATAAAATATTGCGTTTATATCACAATAAAAATTAATAAATTATTGACGAAGAATGGACACCGAAGAAGACAGTTAAAAATCAAAATCCGGAAAAATATTAATTTATTATGTTTTAATTTTATTCAAATTTATCAATAAACAATTCTGGAAAGAACCAATTACTTAATTTCTGAATGTCTCTTTTATTTTGGAATGGTTAAAGTAAAGGGATTAAAATATTTCATCAAAAACATCTTCAATGGTATATGTTGATGAATGTCAACATATACCATTGAAGATCAAACATCTTCAATGGTAACCTGTATGATGAATGTCATAAAAATCAATTGAATAATTTCATAATTATTACAGATACATCGCAGAAGATTGAATGTCTGCTATTTTTAAACGGATGATCTACATTCTACAGTGTTAATTACTGTTAATTTGATTTTTTTTAAAGCATCACTACTATGTTAAATTTTATAAAAATCAATCATATAATTCAGAAGTTATTAGGGAGAAACCTTAAAAAATTAAACATCCACCATTTATGAATAATTGCAGTTAAAGAATCAATTGATGTTCTTTCGAAATCATCTTCAAGCATTTGTCCATTTTGTTATATTTCATAAAAATTGAAAGAATGCTTCAGTATATATTAAGAGAGTATGTTAGAAGTTTAAATGGAGGCCATTTTTAAATAGTTAGATGGTTAAATAATATGGCATTCAGGTTAACTTTAATGATAGAATATTATTTAAAAATTTAATGAAAACCTACTCATTATTTCAAAAGCAATATGTGAAGTACACATAGAAAGATGTACTAGACAATATCTTATAAATTTCACTTTCTTTCACTTTCTAGGCTAAAAATTATGAGTTAATGTTAAGATTTTATCGAATTTAAATATATTGAATATAAAATTAATACTTATTTTGCTTGAGATACCATTCTATCATGCCTTTTAATCATGTAAGATGGCTTTAGATAACAAGAAGAATCATGCCACTGCTTTGTTCTCTGAAGGAGTTCTGATTGCAGCATTACAATGGCAGTGAAAATCAAAATATATATGATATAATCTCTTCCAAATATAGAATCACATAAAGCAAATCCATCCTCTAAATTCTTGATAATAATAATAAAACTTCAAATTTTGAATACTATTTATATAAAAACGCATTAAATAATTTGACTACATAATCATTATAATTATAAACAGAAATAAAATAACTTAGCAATTTAATATATTATTTAAATGCATTAATGCATGAAAACCTGTGCAGTATAAAATAACAGATTCATCACAATTACGTATAAAACAAATAAATTGCATTGTTATCTTCATTATCTGCCCTTTCATAACTTATGCTAATTTTTATCTATCACATAGTGATACTGTAAAAGTAATAATGATCTAAAATTTCTGACATATTTTCTATAAATACTATAATCCCAATATCTAAATTTTTAGACTACTTTCCAAAGGAAATGTAAGCTTATAAGATTGGCTAATATCGATCTATTGTCGGCCTGTCGGCCTGTATGTGTTCCACTAATAACTTTTGAAATAGCAGATTTTCATGAAATTCAATAGTGATGATCTGCCATTAAAGACACTTAATGACAGATTTTAATCCTACAGGATAGAATTTAATTTTTGTTACAATTTTAGTTTATATTAGTGACAATAGATGGAGCTAAATGTTACCAGCGTAGGGATAACATATGGTTATCTGATTTATTACCAAAGTGCATCTATCTGAATATCGGTCATAATGACGTAACAGTACCGATATTATGTCATTGAGACGTAACAATCGATGACGTCACGAAACCGCCAATAATTGATGACATTATAATGACGCTACAGTGTGCGATGTCACTATTGCGCCATCATTTTGATGACGTGCTTCATTGTGAATCTATGCTGGTAAAATTAGAAACACAAAATTAATGAATTCCAAATATTAAATAAATGAAAAATAAATGGCATCTTCGGAAAATAGGAAATTTTAGTTCTTTCTGGAACTTGTTAAATTCTCAATAAAAACAGAATATGCTGATCTCAATACTCACTTGTAAATGATTGCGATTTCTTTCTCGCTTAAATAACACACTACTTTAATTTCAATAAAATTAATAAATAAAAACAGTAGATATTTAAATATATATATATATATATATATATAGAACATAATTCGTAATTTAATGTATCTTCTATAATGGAGAAAAATACTGCCAAGAAGATTTCTATATACAGGTACTGTGTTATCTGAGAAAAAGTAATATCTGAGAGTTAATTACGAACGTCAAGAAACATTAGGGATTAGTTCTTTCACTTTGTGACATTTAAGTAGCAGTAACACAAAAAAAAAAATTACAAAATGTTGGTGTTTTAGAACTATTTTTCTGTATTGTTGTTTACTAGTTATGTATTTTCTTTCACTCTTTTACTGGAAAGTAGCAAAAGTTAACTGTAAAATTTCGGATTTCAAATTGAGAAAATATTTTTAATTTTGCTTTAAATGATTTATATTCTAATGAATAATATAAATATATATAGTAAAAAATCTACTTTTTAATTTCATGTTTAACATGTCCATATTTTTTTATTATTATTTATATCGATATATAGGAAATAATTTAAGCAATTAAAATTTTATCAGAAAGGAATTATTTTTGACATTTTATCATATTAATGTTTACATTTAATCATTTTATTATTTGATTGTTAATTGGAAATGATTCTATCATTATACTTCATAATTCTTCAACTAAATAATTTATATTTTTTTTTTAATATCAGAAACATGTAAAACTATTTTCTACGTTGAAGTCTTGAAGAATTTAACTACTTACAGCGTCAAAGTTTATTTAAATATTTTATATATTATTTATGAACTAACATTAATGTAATATGAAGAATATTTACATCATATTTTCTAAAATTTATAAGAAAAATTACAAAATATTATACGGTCATACAAATCTTTCAAAGCAAACAAATAAGCGATGCAGAAATGTTCATAGCATAAACAAGTAAAGATCAAATGATGAAGATTGATTAAGATAAACAAGTCTTTTAAAAATGCAAGAGATAGAAAACACGGTGATAAAGTAATCACAAAAAATACCTATTCGACATCTGTGACAGGTAATTTCCTTGCCTGTCTACAATCTGTAAACATAGTGGGCGAGTCCATCAAGCAAGAGTTTCTAACTACTTTTCATGTTTATCTTTGCAATTTAACAGGGTCATCAACGAGTAAACATTGATTTCAAAAGGGAAAATAAAACTCTTCAATAAGCAAAAATCAGCAAAAATTTCGAAATTTATTAATTATTGGCTTATGTTTTCTTACTAATAAAATAGAAAGAATAATAACATACCTATTAATATAGATTCATAAATACAAGTGAAGCTGATAAACAAGGCATTCGAAAGCACTAAAGATTATTCAAGGAAAATTGTTGAAAAATTTCATTGCCTCTAAGAAACAAGAAGTTCTTGTATGAACTAATTGCTTACTTTTCGACTGTGTTCTCAATTGAAGATACGGATTAATATATATATATAACATCAAAGTTACCTCAATGACATAATAATCTTCTTGATGAATATCGTTAAAAATGTATCAAATAATTCTATAATTATCGTAGAGAAACCTTAGAAGTTTGAGTTCAGGCCATTTTTTGGAGGAATAATTAATCTGCTGAAAGGTCGCAAGATGCAAAGTTAATTAATCTTATTCCGAAATTGGCTTTAATCGCTTTAGTATCTTCTCGAATTTCAGAAAAATCAATCTGAAAATTCGAAAGTTATAAGAGAAATCATTAAAGTTTGAACTATTTTTAAATGGTTGAAGGTAAAGTGTAAAAAAACATTCGAGATTATCTTCGATAACTTGATCTCTTGCTGAATATATAAAAATTCTATAATTAGTTCGGGAAACGTTAATAAATCATCTCAGAACTTTGAATAGTTACCATTTTTTTAATAATTGGAACTAGAGAGTTGAATAATATAGTGTCGAGATGATTTTTAATAACAGAATTTTATGAAAAATCTACTGAATAGTTTAAAAGTTATTATGGACACATAGATATACAAAGAACATGGAGATCTTAGAAGTCACTGTTTCCTTCGAAAAATAACCTAACGAAACAAGAAAATTTAAATATTTTCAACAAATAGACTGAAAGTGTAAACACAGCATAAGTAAGTTTTATCAAAAAAAACTTGGAAATTTCTTAACTCCATTAAAACATTCCGTTTCCGATTAACATTTAATAGAGGTTATTATACCAACTTTCAGACTGTATTTTAGCACTCATCAATATATTTTTTTTTATATATTCAAGTGAATGAATTTCATATCTGATCTGCTAAACGGCTTATCTGATCTTTCTACTTCAACTGTTTAATGAAGACTCTTCAATTTATCTCGAACGATATTAACGAAGAATGAAGTAATAAAAATTGTAGTCAAATCATGCGCTAAACCGTGTATAAGAACCATTAATTAAAATTCTAATTTGGTTGAAACAAGCGTCATTTAATTACTATATGGCAACGAATAAGTAAGGAAATATCTTCGAGATTTTCTAATGCGATAAGGAGATATTAATTCATAATTATATTCGATTAAATATTTCATTTCACCACTTGATGTCGGTATATAATTATAAATTGCAATTTTAGTAGTTTATATCGAATTATTACTAGTAATCAGAGAACCATTTCAGTAATGAAAACCATTTTGTGTTTAATTACAATTAATAGTATATAATTAAAATAGTTGTTCTTTCCTGTCATTATCTTTAATTTCTCTCGTAAAGTACCTTACTAATTATTCATAAATATTTATTTAATTTCAAATATAATTTGTTGGAAAATGATATAAACATTAGTAATAAATATTCCTTAAAATGAATATATTCATTTAATTTTTTAAAAACAGATTTATACAAAATTTAAAAATGCATCGATTTGCTGTTTGACTTCATAGAATTTTTTAAATGCTATTTTTTTATGTGTGTTTTATTTTAAGAATTATTAAAAAATTATATATGAGTTTAATTCAATTAATTTTTTTAAAAAATGGATAATAAATCTGTTAAAAGAATTTTCAGATTGTAAATATTATTAAATTCGCATTTGTAGCATACAAGAAATATTTTCTTAACAGTATCAGGAAGAATGTAGCATCCAAAAATTTGCAGAAAGCAATTGTCAGTTAAATATTTTTGTTTATTATTCATTAAGTTTGTAAACCAAGCAATTAATTTACTCGCATGAGTTTCTCTTCAGCCATTGCATCGTTGTTTATGAGTGAGATAAATACTTACTATATTATTACAATAATAAATTAAATTAAAAAGATTATTTGGACACAAGATTTTCAGCTGTTATCTCAAGTTTTATAAAATTCTATACTAATGGTTATCAACATAATCATGCCATATTTTCCAAGAGCCATAAATAAAAGACCTAACTAACAAGCGACTATGAAAGTACGGTATAGACTTAAAAATAAAACTTAGAAAACTAAAATGGTTGAGATACACTAATGAATTGATTGATTCTATTATTTTGGATATCCTAGTGATCTAAGGAATTTTCTCTTTTTATATTTTTCACTAACTACATCAAATTTAACTTATTTTAAAAACAAGCGGAGTATTTTATAAACTGCCATTTAATAAAATTGTTCTTGTACTTGAAAAATTCTAATAATTTAAAAAAATAATATAAAATATTACTATTAATTAATGAAAAGCAACTTTTAAAAAGTCGTACTAAAAACTGTTTAGTTTACATTGATAATGTTTTTATTTAATTTTTATAAAAGTAATTTAAAATTTTTGATCTAAACATGAAAATTGATCTCAGTTAATGTGTTTAGTTGGAAACACTGTAACAAATTATTTAATCATTAGATGGACTAACTGCTATATTAACTGGAGGTAGAGAAACAACAGTTATTTAACTGGATAATGAATTAAGTAATTAAACTGTAATGATTCAGAACAGTGAAAATTCTTGTTTTCTGTTCTAAACTGTAAGCCGAGATAAACAGTGAATTAAGGCATTTTTAACCTACAAAACAAAAGTAATTTATGTCATACGGTTATGAAATTCTAATTGAAAAATAAATTTATTAAAATTCACGATCATTTGTATAAAATTAATGAATCGTTTGATAGTTTCTATATAACTAATTCAAAAATTAAATTCTAACATTTTAACGCAATTTCTATGTGAGATTACGTATAAAAAATATATGCATAAAAGTAAAAGTAATAAAGTAAAATTAATGATATTTTTTTAATAATAAAAACTCTTTTAAATGAGTAAAATATCATTCACAGGTGGCTAGTAGTTTCAGATTTCGAAGCCTTGGAAACTGATAGACATATAATTTGTTTAACAATGAAGAATCATCTAAAATTTGAATGTTTTATAATATTCTGAATATTAAATCTTTATAATTTTGTCAAACATGATAAAAATACTTTCAAGTGAATATAATATCAATCATTTGCGAAAGATAGTTTTGAAAATAAAGGCTTTTAAAGATTTTGAAAGGTTGCCATCTTGTATGCTATCACAAGATAAAAATCATTAGGCATATTCTTGGTTATTAAGAAAGAATTCTGTAAAATTTGAATATTTTATAAAATTTATTTTTTGAGATATTATATGGACCATAACAGACGAATTAATTACATAAGACCATTTTTTATATAATAATTAAAATAGAATTAATGCCAACTTACTTTATTGATAATTTTAGATTGATTGATAATCTGAACAAATAATGACTGCATTGATCATTTTAAATTAAATTTTCTATATTTAAGCATGTAAAAGAAAAAAAAAATAAACCAAATTTTTATATAGAATACGTTTTAAATATAATTTTGAATAAATAAAAATATTTAAAATGGAATCCAAATTTTGAGTTTTGAATAATAATTATCTTGTTTCAAAATAATAATATATTTTAAGGAAAAATTAAGGAGTGTTATATGTTTAATATAATCCCAATCACTGGCTATATTTTCTCATAATTTATAAAAGATATCAGAAAATCTAAGAGAGTAAATTTAACCACATAGCTATTGCATAATTATATTGTATAGTGTATACGAGATAGCCGAGTTTAGATAATTAAGTCTGTGAATGTTTAAGAGCCAAATAACTGCATTTCATTGTTCATGCTATAATATATAATTAGTAAACTGTATTTCTGTACCCAACTAACTGATGATTATAACGACACTAACGCTTTGTGATGATCCAGCGATTAATATTGTCTAAGGAAACTGGCTACAGTTTAATGGAATTAATTTTTATTTTAAAGATTATTACCAAAACACGCTTTTTAATAATAATTAAAATCATTTAAACTGTAAAGAATGTGTATTTTTATTATTATTATTTTTTTACAAAAAATAAGTTTCATCGACACGATAATAATGCCCTTTAATATGTTTTCTGCTATCACTCTCTTTGTACTGATTTAAATATTTCTCTTTATTCTAAAAGAAATAATTAAAAAATATTCAGATAAATAAAAAATGAATAAAATTAATAATTCAAATCTAATTAAGATTTTGTTTTTATTTAACATTTTTTCGATTCGTTGAAAACTATTTTTATATATAAGAAAAATAATATTTTATTCGCATTTTTTAAAATCCTTTTATTTAGTTTTAGTAATTGTTTATTAAAAAACATATAAATACAATATTTTATTATAATAATATATTCTAAAAATAAATAAATAAATTATTCGGAGATAAATTAATTTATTATTGAATTTTTCTTGAAAATATTAAACTATAAAAATTTTTAATTATAATTTAAATATTATTTTGAGTGTTTTCTATCATAAATTTGTCGTTGGATTCTTTAAATGATAGACGAAGACAACATGACATTCGAAATTTAGAGAAAATCTTAATAGG